>JAHWFO010019668.1:84820-147821 GCA_023313115.1 Rhysida immarginata | reverse complement strand
ATTGCAATCAACAATAATGAGCAAATACATGACGATGTAAATTGTGATGCTTGCACTAACAAGGTCTATAAAAGGTCATATACATCTAATTAAATTAGAGTATATATTTTAGGGCTTCTAAAACAGTTTTTAGGTATGTCAATACTATTGTAAATTTTAAATATTCCTATTGTATTTATACTTCAATAACAAAAAGACACGGCGTATGACTTATAACTTTAGAAATTTATTGATTTCATCCAGGGTTTTTCTTTTTCTGTGTGAAAAGTTTAGCTATGACATAAAATATATTATAAAAAGTGACAATCTTTTGGCTAAATAACTGTTTCCAGTGTTTTCATTTCAAAATCTTTTTTTTTTTCTTGTATAGGTCTATAAAAGGTCATATACATCTAATTACAATTAGAGTATATATTTTAGGGTTTCTAAAACACAGTTTTTAGGTATGTCAATACTAATGTAAATTTTAAATATTCCTATTGTATTTATACTTCAATAACATAAAGACACGGCGTATGACTTTTAACTTTTGAAGTTTATCAATTTCATTCAGGAATTTTTCTCTTGGTGTATAACTTTAAATTGTCATGATTTTAGAAAATGCAGAGATTTTTAACTGCTGAAGAGATCTTCAGATAATGGGACTAGACAGTGATCTGCTAAGATTGGACGAAGACGACATGAGTGATTTTGATGAAAGTTTGGGTGATTCTGATGAGGAATGGGTTAAAGGTGTTGAAATCATTGAAGATTTCATTCCTGATAATCAACCGGAACCCCAAGACCTTGATGATCATACAGAGACATCGCGGTTTGCATTTTCTTTGCTTCTACTATGACACTATTGCTATCGTTTATGGCAATGTCAATATATTTTAAATTTATGAAATTTTTTTTATGAACACAGCAGCAATCTGAAAATATATTCCTAAAAATGTCAAAAAAAATATTTGTTATTATTCGGTATAATATTATTCTCCTCTAGAGTGCCAAGACAACAGAGGAAGAGACTACGGCCAATTCATTTAACTCCAGATTATCCAGCAGAATCCCACAACCTTGGTGATCCAACACCTGGGCCATGTTCAATAAGGACTTCGCGGTTTGCATTTTTTTTCTTCGCAAACATATGATTATCATTTATGGCAAACATACTTTTTTTAAGTTTTCAGGGAATGCAGCAATCCCAAGAAGTATTCTTAAAATTGCCACATATTTTTATTATATTCTAAATCGGAATATATTATTCTCTTTTAGAGCACCAAGACAACAGAAGAAGAGTTCCCAGCTGGAACGAGAAGACAACAATGTCCATTATGGATATGATGTTCAAGATTGTGATGGTCCTAATATGACGGACCATGGTTTTAACCCTTCGCGCCGTGCTGGGGTTCATCCAGGGCATCCTTTTACCAGGGACTTCTTGTAATCTATCACGCCCCTTGCCATATTTAAGTGGTTTTTTTGATTACACAATTATGTGTGACATTGTTAATCACATGAATTCATATGCATGGATGCATATTTTTGATAAACAAAGTTATGCCAACCGTGATGGGGCTTGGGATATGACCTCAGCTGAAGAGATATTTAAGATGATTGGCATAATCATTTATATGGGCATCATTAAACAGCCTGATTTCGATACTTATTGGAGTACTGATTGGTTTTGGGATCGTGATATAATCCGAGAAACTATGGCACATGATAGATTCAAGGGGTTAATGGCATTTCTGCATGTAGTTGATCCTGCAAATGAGGTTCCTAATGATCGGCTTAAGAAAATAAGACCTCATTTGGAGAAAATATGTGCTAATTGTGAGAAATTTTTCCAGCCTTATAACCATACTGCTGTTGATGAACGGATGGTAAAATCTTATTCGACAACATCTGGGATGAGACAGTTTATGAAAGATAAGCCAGTCCGTTATGGTTATAAGCTGTGGGTGTTGGCAGATTCCATAACAGGATATACTTGGAAATTCTCTGTGTATACAGGAGCTGCTGAAAAATTTAGTTCCCAGGGACTTGGCTATGATGTTGTTATGTCCTTGACAAAAAAATTACAGCGGCAGGGTTATAGGTTATACCTAGATAATTATTATACATCCCCTGTATTGTTAAATGTGGATAGTCGTTTGATTGTAATTGAGAAGGTTATTGCATTGTTTATTTTAAGCGAGTTAGAGTTACGTCATGCCAACAATTGTTTGTAATTTGATATGTTCCTATTGTTGTCGTTGCTAAGTGAAAAAGAGAAAAAAGCTGATGTTAACGAATGTTAATGTATATATATTTCTTTTTCAAAGCAATATATTTAAAGTATTAAATGCTTACTAATATTTAAACAAGTTATCTCTGTTATCCTTGATACATTAATCCACTCTTAGACCACATTAAATGATTTAAGGAATTTGGGGATATTATGCTGTGGCACTTGCAGAGAGACTAGGAGACAATCTCCTTCTGCCTTACGTAATGGTCAGATAGTCACCATAGTATCTAATGCTTATGGAGGAAGAGCAACAGATGCCTTTATAATTAATGATTGTGGATTTTTAAAGCCGATTGAACAGGTGATCTCGTTTTCGCAGATAAAGATTTCCCATTAATTAAATCCGAGCTCTCAAAACGTAAAGCAACGTTAATAATTCCTCCATTCACTTATAATAATACAAATCATATGGAACAAGTCACGTTCTTCCGGGCAAGCCTTCAATTTACAGATGACGAGATTGAACAAAGTTATATTATAGCATCAGTAAGAATACATGTTGAACGAGCCATTCAGAGGATTAAATTATGTCAAATCCTTAACCACATTTCCATAGAACTAAAACCTGACATCGATTCAATAATATATTTAAGTTGTATCATTGCTAACAGCCAGCTTCCTTTAATTAAAGAGAATACTATGGTTTGGTTTATTAGAAATTTTGACATCGATTATTAAAGTCATTTTGCGCTTGTTACACAAGTTATATCTGTACGCAGCTCGGGACAAACACAAACATCCATGCCCACGGAGGGATTCGAACCCACGACCAGACGGACTCGAGAACTAGAAAGCCTATGCCCTAGCCCTCTCGGCCATCCAGCCGGCAGAATACTACGGAAAAGCCATAAGATAAAGCACTTGTTATTATTTTTTTGATAAGAAATAAATTGCTATATTGATTGATTGATTTATTGCTACCAAAGAAAAGGATAAAGGTAGCTCGGTGCCACACAGGAATCCCCACCAAGACACCGAGAACAAAGACAAAAAGACAAATAAAAAAAACAAAAAAAAAAAACAAATAAGTATATATTAATGAAATTATTGATAAAATTATATAATTATATAAAAGACAATATTATAAAAAAACAATCAAAATGACTCTTAGCATTATGCAGTTGATTAAAACAAAATAAAATTTTGAATAATAAATTAAAATTAAAGCAAGGAATATAAAACAATTCTCGATTTCTAAACCGTGTATTATTATTATTATTATTATTATTATTATTATTATTATGTGGTCAGCATTCCCAAGGGAATAAAAAGATAGATAGAAAATATCCGACGAAAATACATCTTAGTCACGTTAAAACACTCTGGAACTGGCGATCGAAGTCTATATCACCTTTCTTGATTATATTGGTAAAGTTCTTTAATTCTTCTCCTGAAATGAACACACGTTACTTGGCACCTTGGTGCTACACATGAAATGGGTATATTTCGGATCTCTGATGGTAAATTATTCCATAACATTATCGCGTTGTATGGAAAGTGTCTAGCGAGAAAGTTCGTTATCTTGTGAGGAATTTCGATTTTATTTTTCCTTGTTACTCGATACCTCTCTGATTTTTGTAGCCACCTCGATATAAACAACGCTGGGTGAAATGAATTCCGAAGCGCCCCTGAGTGTTCGACCAAGAGACCCATGGTTCGTAGTGCTTCAAGTGTCGGTATCTTTAGTTTAAAGCATAACTGAGTAATTGAATCATACTTGGATGCTCTAAATGCTGTTCTGAGCAAATCGTTGTATGCTACTTTTATTCTTTGTATATTATGTTGAGGTGTACTGGCCCACAATACGACAGTTTAATACAAATAGGGGATAATTTTCATTTCGATGACCACTTTTAGTTCTTTATTTGATAAGAAGGTTCTCAATCTTTTCATGAGATAACCTCGGGTTTTAAGTCCCGTGATAATTTTTTCGCATAAGGTTGTAGCGTGTTGTCGAACGTGAAGCCCAGGAAGGTCATTGATTGTCTCATTTCTGATTTACGAGAAATAGTTAATATTTTTGTTTTAGTAGCATTCAGCTTCATACCTCGACTGCTATACCAATTTTCTATCCAATGAAGATCTTCTCTTACTTTTTCCATTATTACCTCGTATTCTTTTTCTATATAAGGTGAATACAGAATATTATCATCCACGTAGCTAGTTATTTGCAAGTTAGATTTTTGATAGTATAAGGATGAAGTGGCTACTGCGAATAATAAAGGGCCTACGCTAGAGCCTTATATCACACCACGTAACGAATCTTGATAACTCGGAGGATCACCATCAATGACATTTTTTCTCTTCGTAAGGTAAACTTTAATTAAGGTAAGGTACTCTTCAGACACTCCCAGGGATTTCAGATCTTCGAACAGTCGCTCACGTGAGATGGTATCAAAGGCCTTAGAAATGTCGGTTTGAACCATGATGAAATTATGGCCTTTGTCTACTGTTTCTGCGGCATGTATATATAATTGTATAGGAGGCCAATTTACTCTAGCATTTGGACGGCTTCCCTTTTGTTGACTTGGTATTCTGGGCCATATTTGCATAACTAATTCCCTGAATACACTCTTTTCCACTATCTTTGCCAAGGGAGATAACATGGATATCGGGCGGTAATTACTAATTTGATTTGGGTCTCCATTTTTATAAATTGGCACTATGTTAGCAATTTTTAGCTTCTCTGGAAATTTCTTTGACTGAATTATTGATTCACATAATTCTTGGATCATTTGCATGCCACTTATATTTAAGGTTGTCAAAAGTTTGCTTGGTATGATTAACGGGTATTTCACGTCCTGCATTTTAGTTGTTTTAATTATTTCCTGAATAACATAGATACCAGGTACTGAGGGAATGGGGATTTTACTGTATCCTAATTCTGGGTTTTTAATTATTTTTTGAGGAGACTTTAAGTTGCAGGGGTTGTTGAGCCAATTTAAATATTCTGGGTGTCTTTCCTTAGGTAACATCGTTCTGGTTTCTTTCGTATCACTTCGTATCAGCTTTCACAAGTTGAGTTTCTGCATATCATTTGTCACCCGGGATCTCTTTGCCTTCCTCAATGCTATCTTAAATTCTTTATTTGCTGCTTTAAATTTTTTATTCGTTTCTGCGTTCTTATTTTCTAGAAAGTTATGATACGTATTCACTTTTCTTTGCCAATACCGAGTTAATTCTTTATTCCACCATATTTTCACATTCTTTTTTATTGTTTTATTAACTATCTGCATACCTGCAGTAGTTGCTGAATTCATCATTATGTTCGTAAGTTCTTCTAATTTTTCATTGGGTTCTTCTATCACTTTGTTCCTGCTCCTATTCCTTTTATTTATCATGTCATTGTATAAAGGTATATTTAAGTTTATAACAGAGGGGTTTGTCGTTAACTTCGATGACTTTTGTATGGGAGCACAGTTATACATTATACAATCAAAGCTAATTCCCTTATGATCACATTTTGGAATAGTCATCGTCGTCATATTGCTCCACGATAATGCTTGAGATATATATATGTGATCTATTGTCACCAAGTTTGGTGACAAATTCTTGGGCCAAAACTCCCGATCGCTTAAGTCAATCGGGGAGCAAGTTTGGCTTTGGAGTGGCGCCATCTATGGACAAAAATGTCCATAGATTAGGTTCCATTTCTCTCCAGAGCGCAGAGCAAAAGCGCTCTAAGATTAAAAAGCGGAAGCATGGCGCAAGAGGGCGGAAGCATGATAGATTCGAGCGGGAAAATGAAAATCAGAGAGAGAGCTTGAAAAACCGAGCGAGATGGATGCATGGGAATCGCTCCCGTTCTAAGAGAAAAAGACAGCGTGCGTTCAGTCGCCAACGAAGCAATTTCGTAGTTCTTCGGACTGCACATGAAAAGATTTTTGAGCCGAATTCGTCGAGAGACGAACGCTATCGAGGAGACTCGAGCCCGCATCAAGTATCGAACAATAACGTGTTTGTGACTAAATTAACTGTGTTGATTCGCCCCATGCTTTTAGCGTCCGACAACGTTGTTGAGGAGCAGCCCACGTCTTCATTGAATGAAGAATTCACCCGAAAGTCTACGATAGGAGAAAGAATAAGGACCATTGAAACAGCGGTTCCGCCAACGAGGAGTCCATATTTAGCCTTATCGTCGCAGCACCAGCGGCCGTGAGCGTCACCCGGACGTTGGTCGTCGCAGCAGGAGTGGAAGCCCACGAGTGGCATCAGCTACGGACCTTGGATAAGCAGCTCGTGCCAGCAGGATTGAGTGCCTGGATCACGCCTTGGACCCAGGAAGCCTTCTGGCAACGAGGATTGGGTGCCTTCGTACCCTTCACAAGGTGGGTGCCTTTTCCTAGTCCATTAAGGAAAAAAGCTCGCTGTTTGGTTTAAAAGAAGCTCTCCCATAGATTTTCAAATTAGCACCGCTCGAGCACGTTGTTTTTAAACTTAGCATTGTTGAGTGCGAGAGGGGATGGGGAATTTTTGAAGTTCGTCTTTCGAACGTAAAAATATGCATTCCTCGCTTACAATGCCTTCTAGCATCGCGCTCGAACGTTTTTTTTTTTTTTGTGAAAGCGTTTTGCGTGCAATGCAGGCTATAATTGGTTCTCTCTTTGTTCTCTCCCTAGCTATTTAACCACAACTATAAACGCTTAGTCGTCGCCGTTTTCTTATGGTGCAGTGGAGACAGAGTTCACTTATTGCTTGCAACAGGAGAACCCCGGGCCCCATTTCAAGCGACCGGAGTTTCTACCCAGCCACGCGTCTCTGTGTCTCCCGCTGTGGACTCAAGGTTCCTACGCTCAGCTGTCTGAAACAGTTTCTTTGGTTTAAGTCCTTTATAGTCCTGTAGGGACTTTTCTAGTGATTCTTTGGAATCCGGCCGTTGACGGCCGCTCCCGTTGAAGGGAAAAAAATTTATTAAGAAAGTCGCAATTACGCTTTCTTATTCCGGGCGCGTTTTCAGCTTCCTCTGGTGGGGGCGAGCGCCTTATCGACTGTTATTATACACATATGCACCTCTACAAATACGTGCCCATATGTTTATCTGTTTGTGAATCTGGGGTTTATCCCGCAGATGGGCTTTAACCTTTTTATGGTCGTTTCGGTCGAAGCAGTTTCCTGCTCGATCGGTAGCCCTGATATCGGTGAGATAGATATCATTGTTTGTTTATTATTTGATTGTTAAACGGAGCGTTAAGCTGTCGTTTGGGCAGGGCAATATTCCCTTTGCGTTTCTTGCGAGTAAGCAAGATCGTCGCCCATTATTGTTTTTGTAAGGTCTTTCCTTAGTATAAGGATATTTTTATGTTCATTATCAATAAAATTAAGCCAAAAGTTATGCTCTGTGTACTTCTTTCAGCACATACCTAACTTTCACTGCGCAACACTCTGAAATTCGTGACATCTATGATCGTAGCTGACTTCGTGGTCACCCGCGTCGGGATTTTTACAATCTGTTGGAGTTTCAGAGCTTCCATTACAGAGCACAAAAGTTTTTTCTCTGAAGAAAAAGTGAGATCATCACAATTAAAATCCCCTACAATGATATCATATTTATATTTCCCTTGTTTTAACAATAAATCAGAACATGTTTCCATTAATACGTAAGATGGTCGGTAAATGACGGATATTCTTATCTCTATTTTTTGTATAGTACATTTTACTGACAAACTCTCAAGGCCGCCTTCACATTCCCTTGCAATTTCGATAGTCGGAATATTTTCTTTGACATAAATTGCGACGCCTCCGCCGCGTGTTTTTCGAACCGACCTATAAATTTTGTAGCCTTTGACTAATACCAATTTGTCTTCAATTTCAGAATTTAACCACGTTTCTGTTATAGCTATTATTTGAGGGTCTAGGGTAGCAAACATCACACTAAAATCATCTATTTTATTTATAATTGAGCGAGCATTAGCATACAGAAAACGCCATGACGTTTCTTTATAAGCACTCTTTTTACTTTCTTTATGTTTACGTGCTAGGCATCCGATCTTTTCCTTCTTGTGATGTCCAGTAGTCCATTGTAAACTGGGGATTAGGTCCGTAATACGGACTTATTGACACTTCTGACGGCCACGAGTAGGTGCGTATATTTTCTTCAAAGCTCGTTGTTTTGGTTCTAATAAATATATACCTTGAAGAAGTTCCCGACTGAGTCGTCCACCGACCGCATTCTATCACTGGGATGCCATGGTCATCTAATAATTTTGCCAAAGTTGATGCTTTTAGCGTTTCTGACACGTTCCCAAGTCTCAGACGTGTTGTTTTCTCCCTTTTCGTCGGTATTGTCCACGTACCGTTGGACCAGTACGTATTCGTATGCTTGCTCGATTGTCTAGGATGCACTTCTTTCTTCTCTAACGTCATATCCCTAGTCCTGTTTCTATTTTTATCTACCTTAGATGACGTAAATTTACTATATATCATATTCTCTTGGTTCTTTTCTCGATCGACTTCCATATCTATTGAGTTTCCAGGTGCTTCTTTCCCATTATTTATCGATTCTAACTTTGTACTTCCATCCTTTACTGTTTCTGGTCCGTTCTGTTCATGGGAATCTACGATATTCAATATTTCTGATACTGTGTCATTATTACTTGTCTCCTTAACCCATTCATTCTCTTGCACAATTCTATTTTTATTTTTCAAATTTTTACAATTTTGATTTTGTTTTTTGTTTGCTTTTTCCCTTCCTTCATTATCCTTTTCCACTGGTATTTCTACTACTATCTCTACTATCGTTTTTAACAAATTATCGATCTTACCCTCCGTATTATCTATCATTTCCTGCATCATTCCAGTAAACGAATTTTTAATTCCTTCCATTATTTGTGTCACTATTTCTGGTATATTAATGGCTTGATCGTTTTTTAAAATCAATTTTAAAATTTCATTATCTGTTTTTATTTCATTTATCCCCTTGACTACTTCGTTTAATTTCTTTAACGTTGCAGCATTGGAGTCTACTATATTAATATCCATACCTCTGTTTCTACACTCTGCACTTCCACTCGTTTTTTCATACAATTCTTCTCTTTCCTCGTCGCCATCTTTGCTCATTGATTTGCTTTCACTTTCATTCTCCAACCTCTTTTCCAAGATAGACAATTTCTCATTTATTTGTTCTCTATAGCAATTCTTTATGGCCCTTGTTGCTGATAGACACTCCAGGATTATCTGCTTCAACTCTTCTTTTTTTTTTATTTTTTATTTTTATTTTTATTTATTTATTTTTTTGTATTACAATTAAAGTTTAAGTAAGCCATACATAAAGGACTGTCAATCTTTCCATTAATGATATTAACAACAAATTTTAAAATCTCTGCATGAAAGATGTCAACACAATCACAAATGTTCAAATCTTGCATGATCTGAGAAAAGGAGTAAATACCAATTCTAATATAGCGGTAAAAATAAAGTTTTGCGAATAGACTATACACTCTATGAAGTCTATTCTCGACATGGTTTGATGCAAACCCCCAAATTACTATTCCATACCGAATGACCGGTATAATAAGAGTAATAAATAATTTAATAAAAAAATTGGCAAACTTAAAGCGTGAGGTCAGGTTACGAATCACGCCTAATTTAAATAGTGCGTGCTTGCACAATCTATCCACATGGTCACCGAAGATTAGCTTACGGTCAAGGAATACCCCTAAATCTCGTCTCGAATACTTTCAACCCTTTCAATCAAAGTCTCATTGACACTATAAGAAAATAAAATAGGTTTAATTTTCTTAGTAAAGGTAATAACCTTAGTCGTACCATTATTAAGAATCAGCCCATTATCTAGGCACCACTTAGAAAAAGTATCAACCTTGACCTGTAAAATATCACAATCAGACCGAGTGATAACCTGCTGGAATAGCTTGAAATCATTTGCAAACATGGAGGCTCCTGGCCCCAGCATCGCCAGGACATCATTAACATAGATGTCGAACAGTATTGGGCCCAGGCACCTACCCTGAGGAACCCCTCTTAGAATGCGAAAATACGAACGAGAAATAAAATTTCCCATCTTAATACATGCTGAGCGATCAGATAAATAAGAGGAAAACCAAGCAAGCAAGGAACCCCCAATCCCATACCATCTTAACTTAGAGATCAATCTGGCATGGGGATCAATATTACAAAAATCTTTTTCTTTATTATTAATTATTTTAATTAGCAGCATATAAAATGGGAAGAATGTAATCAAAGTAAAACATCTGTAATTTTGAAATAGAATTCAATAAAAAAAAGCTCATCTCTTTGAATAATTAGATGAACATACCCTTTTTCAAATAGTTTTTAGCCTAATAAGAGATTTGTTAATATACTTTCAAAATGCTCTTCGAAATTTAGCGTTAGAGAATGAAGTTTTACGTGGTAAAAGAGGCAGGGCGATTCATGTCTTTTAAAGTATTTTTTACTGATTTTCTAACGGCTATTATAAATAAATTACCTTTAACTAACGATTTCCGTCGAAATCGAGCAAAATTCACGCTTTGAAAACTACAATGAATAACTATAGGAGGCATAATTTGTGTTAAAAACGTATTCTTGCCTCGTTGATTATAATGAAAGGCCAATTGTGCCTCATCTAAATGTTGTTAACAATCGTCACGAGTAAGCGCAACGATCGTTTTTTCCGCCTATTGAACTAGCCTATTCTCTAAATATTTTATCATATATCTGATTTAGTCTCTGCCTTGGAATAGGCTTAGTTAGAAAGTCTGCTAAATTATCTGAGGTTGTTACATATTTTAATTCTATTTCTTCATTCTTGATATATTGTCTAATAAATTTATATCTTATATCTATATACTTTGTTTTGAAATTTTCCGGATTATTTCTTGCGAAGTACATTGCTGCTTGATTGTCGCAATACATAATTGGTTTATCGACTTTTATAATATTTAATTCAGATATAATATTTGTGTACCATATAATTTCTTTTACACTTTCAGTTAAGATATAAATTCCGATTCCATTGAGCTTAGTGCAATGCATCTTTGCTTTGTGGTTTTCCACATAAAAAGAATATTACCTAAAAATATTAGGTAGCCACTTGTGAGTGTCTATTATTAAATATACAACCCCAATTGGCATCAGAAAAGCCAATTAAATCTTTACCTCTTATATTTGATAAATTTATTTTTAGTTCTTTAGTATTAAAAACATAATTTAATAAGTCTATTACCATACACCAATGTTCATATGTATAACCTTTATTGAATTGTGATAATACATTTACAGCAAATGATATATCTAGTCTGCTTCGATTAGCTATAAAAGACAAATAACCAATTAATGATCTATATGGGTATTTCTTCATTAATTCTGTTTCTACAATATCATTTTCATCTATTTTCTTCGGAATATTATGACCTATTTTTAATGGCAAATTAACTTTTAACATTGGTAAAACTTTTAATCTATTTTGTAACTTTTCAATATATGTTTTTGATGTAGTTATAATTTATTTACTTTTTCAAAGTAAGCACCCAATAAAAATTTTGTTTCTCCCAATTCTTGAATTTCAATCTTTTGTTTAATTAATAAAATTAACTTTGACAAAATACTTACTTTTTTCGGCAAATATTACAATATCATCTACATATACAATCAGAATTGCTTTATTTTTCCACTTATACACACAGTTGCACCAACTGATGTTTTTAGTTCTAAACCAATTAAAATATTTTCAATTCCAAGTTCGATTCACGTCTCCTTTGATGCAATCCATAAATTGATTCTTTTAATAGACAAACTTTATTTTCTTGACCTTTAATTCAAAACCATGAGGTTGTCTCATTAAATATTCTCCTTTAAGTTACCATACAAGTAAGCTGATTTAATATCAGTTTGAATGTGTTTCCAACATAAAATTGATACTAATAGAAGGAACAAAAATCGGATAATTGAAAAATTAACTACTGGTGCAAACATTTCACAATAATCAATTCCATATTTTTGCTTAAATCGTTGTGCAACTAATCTTGCTTTATATTTCTTTATATTACCCTTTTCATCCTTTTTAATGGCATATACTCATCTATTTCCAATAATTTTAGCATTAGGTGGAGGGAATACTAATTCCCAAACATCTCTTTCTTTCATCATTTTAATTTCTTCCAACATTGCATTATGCCATTCTTTTTTCTCTGGTAATAATTGGGTATCATAAAAATTTTTAGGAATTTCTACATTATAGGGTTTATCACTATAAAGTTCACAATCATAAAAATAATCCTCAGTAATATCAGGATTTTCTGAGCTTGAATTTAAAATTGGTTTAAAGGAAAATAAATCTTTGTTGTATTCTAAATTATGTTTGTCACAATATTTTTTAACATCATTCTGTGATCTTAGTCTTTCACCTGAAGTTGGATAATAGTAAACATCTACTGTCACCAATTGTACGCTTTCGTTCTTCTCTATTCCATTCATTAATATTTATTTTCTTTAAAGTGTTAATTTTTAATCCAATGTCATTTAGATCATTGGCTCGAACATCCAATTTAAAATTTAAGTAATTATATTCTTTTTTATTTCTAATTAAAATGTCTACCCCTCTTTTGCTTTCATCGAACTTTACATGAATGCTTTCTATAACCTTTTGTTCTTTTGGTAAACAAATTCTATAACCTTTTGTGTTAAGAGCATATCCCACTAGAATACCTTGATTTGCTCTCGTTTGTAATTTGTTTCTATACACTTTAGTTATATGAACATTTGCTAATGAACCAAAGACTTTAAAATAATTAACAGTGGGTTTTCTGCCCATCCAAATTCATATGGGGTAACATTATTTGTTATTTTTTGAGAACATCTCTTTTTTATATGAACATAAGCATATAAAGCTTCAGCCCAAAATCCTGGTTTTAAACCAGTGTCTAAAAGCATTGATCTTATCCCATCGAGTGCTGATCTATTAAATCTTTCAGCTATTCCATTTTGTTCGAGTGTATATATTGAGGTTTTTTGCTACAAAATTCCATTCCATTGTCAGTTCTTAAAATTTTCCTATTTAGTTCTCTTTCTACTTTTACTAAATATAATTTAAAACATTTAAACACTTCAGTTTTTCTTTTCATTGTGTAAACATGTACCATTCGGGAATAATCATCGTAAAACGAGAGAAAATACTCATTAAAGCCAACTGACTTAATTAGGGCTAGTCCCCATAAATCCATATGCACTCTATTTAAAGGCTCATTACTTAATCTATTATAATCATTAGTTAAAATGGCTCGAGTCGACTTACTCTGCCTACATACTTGGCAATTTGTAAAGTCACATGTAATTTTTTCTATACCTTTAACGCAATTATTCTTACTCATAGTTTTTAACAATGGCACATTTACAGTCCTGGAAAAAATGATAGGAACTTTTGTGTTTTCAAACATAACATTTTTAATAATGAATTCATTTCAACGAAACTTTACACACCTGTGCCCACACTGCATTTACACCACTGGTTTCAATTCAGTCAAAATATTTAAAAAATTAGTTGAGCCACAACCAATTTTTGAAAAAAGGGTGGAAAAAATGATAGGAACTAAATGAATAACCTGTTCCCCCCCCCCCAAACTGGGAATGTAAGACCTTCTCACCATTGCATATTAATGAAATTCTGAACAAGACGACATATCTCTGATGAAATAAAACTTTGTCACTAAGTATATTCAAAATGGGACGTGGTAAACAACTTACCCATTATGAGAGAGGAAAAATCATGGCATATAAAGAACAAGGCATGTCAAAAGCAGGAATTTCGAAAATCTCTGGGGGAATCAAGGTTCGGGCCGTTTATAAGAACGGGCGGCAGTTTGAGAATGTCCAGAGTCTCAAACAGGCTGTTCTTGAGGCTTGAGAAGAAATTTCTTGCAGAACTCTTGAAAAACTAATAGAATCTATGAAGGACCGTGTGTTTCATTTGATCAACAAAAATGGTGGATTTACAAAGTATTAAATACGAGCAATCTCATGATAACTGAAGGTGTTCCTACCATTTTTTCCACCCTTTTTTTCAAAAATTGGTTGTGGCTCAACTAATTTTTTAAATATTTTGACTGAATTGAAACCAGTGGTGTCATTGCTCTGTGGGCACAGGTGAGTAAAGTTTCGTTGAAGTAAGTTCATTATTCAAAATGTTATGTTGAAAACACAAAAGTTCCTATCATTTTTTCTAGGACTGTATATGACAAAAACGTCTATGGAATAATTCCATATTAAAATAAGAGCTAAAAGCATTACATTGTTCAGAACTACCATTATTACAATCTGCCTTTTTAACACTAAGTAAATGGAGCCAGACACTGTGGACAGACGTTAGAATAAAAGAGAGGAAACCACTAATCCACATAAGGTGTAAAAGAGAGGAAACCACTAATCCACATAAGGTGTAAAAGAGAGGAAACCACTAATCTACCTTATGTGGATTAGTGGTTTCCTCTCTTTTATTCTGCCTTTTTAACATTTGCTTTTAATACATAAAGTTTACTTACTCTAGGTACTGTTAGAAAGTAATTCTTATTTGGAGTATAAATTTCCATGTTATTTTTCTCCCAAATTATTTTATAGCCTGCAATATCAAATTTGGCTCCACTAATTAAATTCCTCCGCATATTCGGAGCATAAAGAACATCTTTTAACGTTAATGTATCATCATGATTGTGTACATCTTTAATTTGTAATACTGCATCCCCAATTCCAGTAATATCACTGGTTGAGTTCTTATCACCTATTAAAGCTTTCATGGGAGTGATAGTTCTAAAATTTATAAAACAGTCTCAGTTGTTGCAAAAATGAGAAGTGGCACACTATCAATCAGCCAGATATTAGGAAGGTTTCTTACCTTGTTGCTGGATTGTACATCACTGCACATAACCTCGTTTTCTTTTTCTGTGTAGAGAACCTTATTTCTGTCCATATTGACATTGGTGCGTTCTGCTTGCTTCCTTTTCTCTTGATTTTTCAACTTGAAGCACTCTTTTTTCAAATGACCATCTTTTTTGCAGTAATTGCATTTTTTATTCCAAAACTTGTTCCTGGAGTCGATTCTCCTATGTTGTGGATATTCAGCTTGTGAATTCCCTTCGTGGTGTTTTCGTGAATCCCTGGTGATGAAGGCATCTATATGTGATTCTCGGTTCTCGTCTCTCACTTTCTGGGCGATTCTTCCCGATTCATTGATGAGTTGTGTTTCTATGTTTGTCATCCTGAATGCACCATCTGGAAGTCGATATAATGTTTGAACTAAGTTGTTGTATTCTTTAGGCAGTCTTCTAAGTAGCTGGAAACAGATTAATAGTTCGGGTATCTCAAAACCTGCATCTTTGATGGTAGTGGTCAATTCTGTGATGCGTCTGCAGAATATCCCAATGGTTTCCGTATCTGCTTTGAATCGTGTGTCGTAAAAGTCGCCTATGAGGCCTGCTAGACTTGCTCGTGACTGTGGCTCGAAGTTCTTTTTCAAGATCTCCCAGGCTGTTTTCCCGTCTGATATATCGGAAATGAGTGTTAGAAGCTGTCTTTCGATGCTAGGTAAAGCGTGGTTCCCACGTGCATAAAAACAACGGCAGAAACCACAAAGCAGAAAATTTTTATGATGTCACTTCCTGTTTTCGTCTCTTCTGCCCGACTGAAAATTTCTGCTTTTTAGAGTTGGGTTGAGTTTAACTTTTGTGGCAGAAGCAGAACAGAAACGATTGCTCAGCCATTAGAAAACGATGTCTGCAGTGACGTCACACTGATGTCCTCTCTCACAAAATAAAAATGTCGGGTACTCAGCTCACAAAGGTGAAGAGGCCGAGAAAGAAAATTGATGTAGAAGCGCTAAGAGAAGAGGTGCGAAATACCGGGTGGGCAAGAAATAACGTGAGGTGTTCAGAGCTCGCTAGCGGAAATTCTATTAGGCCAAATGCAGTACATTTTAGTGTATATACTTAGTGGAACATGCAGTTTCGATTTCTGCAACAAAAAAAAATAGTACCAAAAGTCGCTATAGGGGACGCTTATTTCAAGAAAACAATGAATACATTTGCATAAGCGTGTTCCGTGTTGAACAATCATGACAATAAAAGGCAAGGCTGAGGATTTTCCATCATTCACGAATGAATGGCCTGAAGATGACGCTTACTCTGCCTGACCGGCCGTTATTAGTCAAGTTGTTTTATCAGAAGAGCGACAATGCAAGTGCTGCCCTTCGTGAATTCCGGCGATTGAAAACGTTACGAAGAGGACCGATGAGCATAACTAACTTAAGGAAAATGATCAGACGATTTGAATCTACCGGAACTCTAGGAGTGCAACCAGGCCGGGGATGCAAACGAATCAGGCAGCAACACGCTGAAGAAATTGCAACTGCTGTTGTGGAACAGGAGATGACTAACTGTGCAGGGTACCAGCAGTGCACACGCAATAGCACGCCAACATTCGCAATAGATATCCCATATTCGATGTTGAGGAAAATATTGCATAAGATATTGACATTTTATCCCTATAAGCTCATACCTGTTCAACAATTGCTTCCTGGAGATGAACGTACCCGAACTGACTTTTCGTTGAGATTTTTAGCACGTATGGAATTGGATGATGCATGGCCATGGCAAATTTCATGGAGTGATGAGGTATATTTTTATTTGAATGGTGATATCAATACCCACAACTACCGTATTTGGGCTGCATCAAATCCACAAGTGTGTCTGCCAACTCCTATGCATTCACCGAAACTAACAGTATGGTGTGGCTTTACTGCTTCTTTCATCATCGGCCCGTACTTTTTTGAAGAAATCCCTCCCCGTGGACCGGTGACTTGCTCCGTCAATTCTGTCAGGTATGCCGATATGCTTGAGAATTTTGTGATACCACGATTTCAGGAAAAGGGTTGTCTGGATTCTACTATTTTTATGCAGGATGGTGCGCCACCGCACATCGGACGTCAGGTGCAGCCGATCTTGCGAGAACGTTTTTCTGACAACAGAATAAATAGTCGTGCATTTCCCATGGTATGGCCACCCAGGTCGCCTGATCACAACCTTGTGATTTTTGGTTATGGGGATATTTGAAAAGCCTTGTGTATCAAGCACATGTTCCTGACCTCTCAACCTTAAAGGATCAAATAACGTTACATATCAGACTAATTAATGCAGATATGCTGCGAGCTGCTGTAGAAAATGTCGTGTACCGCATGCAGCTATTGGAACAGCACACTGGTGGTCATATTGAAACATATTTGTAATTTAAAATAAAACATTGTTTATTGTTGTTACTAAAGTTGGTTTGTACGGTATTTGTTCATTTGACAATTAGGTATTCATTGTTTTCTTGAAATAAGCGCCCCCTATGGCGATTTTTGGTACTTTTTTTTTTTTTTTTGCAGAAATCGAAACTGCATGTTCCACTAAGTATATACACCAAAATGTACTGCATTTGGCATAATAGAATTCCCGCTAGCAAGCTCTGAACACCTCACGTTATTTCTTGACCACCCGGTATATATTTATTATTTAATTATTCAAATTAAATTGAATAAACAACAATTGAATGCAAAAATTCGATGTGATAATTGATGAGGAATGAACGAACTGTGTGCAGTCGAAGCCGACCGTTTAGATTGATCGACAGCTTCCGTGCAGTGCATTTGTGGTGGGCAAAACTTCTGCTATCTTATCCTTTTGAGTTTCTGCCATGTGGGACACCTGCAGGAGCAGAAAGTGAAAAGGCAGATAAAAATACGCCCTGGTTTCTGCTCTCTTGTTTTCTGCCAGTGGAAACCACGCTTTAATCGTTGTGTAGGCTCGATTTTTTCACCATTCATAATTTCGCCTGTCCCTCTCAGGTGCATCGTCCGAGTATGGTTCGGTCTCTCCACTAATAAATTCTTAGCAACCATGGTCTATGAGGAGAACTTTCATATCCGTTTTCCATGACTGATAATTGTGTTGATTTAATTTTGGAAAACTTAGCATTGACGTTGATCATTCGGCGTCGTTCATCTTGTTTTTTTTTTTCTCTTTTGGTTTCTATTAACGGCCCCAGTCGAAAAACTTCTGTCGTTTTCTAGGGTTGGACGCCCATCACGCTTCCATTGCGAATAAATGTTTATTTTGACTGTTCAAAGCTCCAAAATATTTCACATGGATTCAGGCTTGCTTCTAGTAGGATCCACTTCGAAAATGATTAGGTCTAAGAAGTGTGTCGAAGTGCACAGCGTTGACAAGCCGCTAGTTCCGTTGAATCTACTGGTGTTGGCAATTATATGATTAGGCCTATAACCTTTGTGGTTGTCACGGAATTCGAATGCCATCGCGAATCCCGGTGACGTCATCCACCATTACCGAACTCGTATCTTCCATCGAACGAGAGCGGAAGGTGGATACCGAAACCAAGGACGTCAACGGTGGAATCACGCAGGAAGAGGCAATCAGCGAGAGCCGCGGGACATTCGAGGAGACCAACGGGGAGACAACGATCGTGGCATTCGTCGTAATGGAGGGAGCGGTACAGGACTAAAACAGGGCGCTCGGAAGATGGGAAAGGCAGCTGAGCCTAGCAGATCTTTTCAAGCCATAAGGTGAGAGAGAGAAGCCAACGAGGACAGGTTTCTGATACGGCCAGCGCACCAGTCTTCAATGGCGGAGAGCGAGGCAACAGCGGCGTGGAACGCACGAGCCGTCGCTATTACGAAGCTGCCAGCGTGGCAAGACGTCAGCGAGAGCGAGCTAAGTTAAGGCAGTTCGGTGAACACTCCTCGTTTGTCAGCCTGGACATTGGAATGCAAGTCTTCTGTACTGGTGAGTGCACAATTTCACGTAGGCCGTAATTTATATTTGATAAAGCAATTATTCCCCGAGCTCGGTTACGGCGAGCTACGGGGCCAGTCGAGAGTGCAAGGGCTGTGGCCTTTCGGTATTGAAGCCTACCTCGACAGCTACATGGGTTTTATATTGATAAATAGCAGTGTTTATCGTAATACATGAGTTACGAATATGCCTGGTGATTCTTAGCACGGAGGTGTGCGGAATTATTTATAGTGATTTGACCCCTGTGTGTGTAATGTTAAATAACGAGTCCATCTTATCTATTCGTCAGCTCTTGAAGATTTAAAGTATGCCTGGTGGCGATGGCAGTTTGCCCGTTCGTCTAATTTAGGAAGTTTCGTGCCAGTGAGTGCGGTGCATGAGTGGTTTACCCTATAGTGGTATTCAATTAATGTGTGCTAAGTCATCCCACGAAAAGTAGTGCCTGTGTGTGTGATGAGGGGCTGAATTTAATCTGTTAAGCTGCTTATAGTGGACTGTATTTATGTCATATAAATAATATTTGGTTCTTATTGTGTTAATCAATTTGAATTTTATTAGAGACTTTATCCGGACTGGACGTTAAATAAATATTTGGAAGTACACGTTTAAGACTTTCCTATTAATGTGAACAGTATTGTGTGTTCGTAGATATTTCGAACTTCTAAGACATTCTTATAAAGAGGAGAGACAATATAATTTGGAATCTTATAACCTGTGTATGATACATATATTACAGTAATGTAAGTTAATAGCGATTAGTTTTTTATTTAGCTTTTGGGCATTCCTCCAGCGGAACCGATTTTTGTGTTTTGCAATTACCCATTCTACTTATTAAATTAATGTTTATTTGCATATGTGCATGATGGTTTATCATAAGTGATGATTGACGTTTGAGTATTGGATTTAGCATTGGGTGTTGTAGCGTTAAGAAATCTTATTACACATTTATTGTCATTTATTATTGATTGCCTTTAATGTATGTAAATCATAGGCTCAAGCTAAATTACTACATTAGATTATGTTAAGCAATCTTGAATTTAAACAAGGTTCCAAGTTGGACCCTTGATATTTGATGTTTCTTGGTTTTAAGTTCTTTAAATAAACGCTATCAATTATTAATTTACGCTTTCTGTTAACGTGTACTTGATTTCCACTGCGCATTACTCGTTGCTCTTTTTTGCACGTTACAGTGGTGCGATTTGGCCCATAACCCGTGTTGGGCAGTTAAGCGATTCGGCCCATAACCTGTGTTGTGCAGAGTGAACATAACCGTTATCGGCTATGCATGACGCAGTGGAATGTTAGATTAATGAAGAGACTTCTATATATAAAACAATTTATTTTATATAAGTAATGATTAAGCAGAACATGGATACTAACTAATTACAGGAAGCAATCTTTGCTACCTCTGTTGTTAACAAGAGCAGAAGGAGAAGTGGTATTGCGTACAATATACTAATTACGTGATTGCATTTTCACGTGAACACGTACTCATTGTTACAGTTGAGTTCTATAAAATTATTTCTATAATCCAACAATGCTGTAGTAAATTATTCTTTTACATTTCAAAATTATTCAAATTTTAAAATTATAATTGAAAATGAATTAAGTATTGATATACAGCAATAAGAACCATAAAAGATTGTTTTTTTGCACGAAAATATTACATGTTGATAAAAAAAATAACTAAACGAAACTGATAGATTAACGGAAGCGACAATCCTTTCCGCTAAATGAAAATTGATGAAACATACGGCAACGGATAAAGAACATTTTATTTTGTAAGATTGCTACGAAAAAATCAACAAAATAAATACAAATACAACTACCAGACAAGCATATAGAAACCTTGTAAGAATTAAGAATTTATTTTTAGCCATTTGCGAAAAAACTGATAAGCATGTACAGAGTGTTCAGAAAGTCTGTTACCAGTTTCAACATCTCAATAACTAATAGGAATTTCCAGATTTCGAAAAAATTATCTCCTATCAAATCAGGTGTGGGCTTTTTAACAAAGATCTTAATTGTGACCTTCACATTAATTTCAAGGTCAAATTTAATGCATAATGAAAACCTGAAGAGATTGAAAAAAAGATCAGTTGTAAAGTTGTACAGCATCCTAAAATTAGTCCAAATCATTTATCTGATTTGATTTTGCAAAAATGGTTATCTAATAAAAAATAATTTTATGGTCACATTTTTCAATCATCAGCTTTGCTGATGCTAACACGTATTTCATTTGATGTAGTTTGATACTAAGCAGCATTGATCTTGATCAGTGTTTGAATGGTAAAATTCAAAAAATGGCAAAGTACCCTCAAAATGAAATGGTTGACATGGTAATTTGTTATAATGCAAGTCAACAAGATGTTGTACTTGCAACCCAAATGTAAGCTGAAAGAAATCCAAATCGCCGCCATCCTTAAAGACAACATTTTGGAAAAAGTAGTGCACGTTTTCAGACACAGTGTTCAACAACATGCAAGGCAGGGACGACCAAACAGCAACAAATGAGGACGCTGTCACATCGGTTCGTGATGCAGTTGCTGCTAATCCACATGCACCATACGCTCCATTGCTGATGATACTGGTTGCAGTATAGGATCAGAATGGAATGTCCTTCATGATCATAAATTTCATCCATTACATGTGCACTGTCATCAAAAACTTAATGCACGTGACTATGAAATACGTTCAGAGTACTGTAACTGACTTCATCGTCAAATTGATGATGATCCACAGTTCACAAAGAAGATTCTTCAAACCTGTAAAGTTCTGGGCATCGTTTTTGATAATAGAATGTCTTTTCGTGAAAACATCCAAACTCTATTGATTGAATTAAATAGATTAAAATTTTTAATTAGCAGACTAAGAAAAATTTTAACGAAAAAATGAAATCCCTAAAACACTCAAGACTATATTAGTTCCTAAGGTTGAATATGGTATTATCCTCTGGTCCTCAGCTCCTAAACGGCAAATTGTTCGAGTTCAGACCTCATATAATGATGTATTAAGAACGGCGTTGGGTCTCTCTAAAGTTTCTTCTATTACAGAGAGCTGCCATAACCACGAGATTCCAAATCTGACCAGAATAATCGCTTATGCCAGAGTTAAAGAATTATATAATGCGCTAACCGAAGTTAATCATCCTATGGATTCGTTAGAGCTTGGTTGGATGACGTTGACAAAACGAGGGAGACGCAGAAATATAAAATTACGCCTACCAAAGTGATTTCTAAGTTTCTCGAAGCCTTCTTTCCATATAACATCATTTCTGAATGGAATGCGTTCAATTTTAGTACTAGGAATTAAGTTTTTAACTGCACTCTTGACCGTTGTTTTAACCATCAAGGAATATGCCTATAAAAACTTATTGCAGCCTCTGGACTAGATTTAACAACGTCTGTAATGGTCTCTTTTACATATCTCCTGTTGGGATGCAATTGTTCTAAATAATAATAATAATAATAATAATAATAATAATTCATCAAACATCGTGCAGAATTGTATTCGACGGTCAACATACTGAACATTCACTTTCTTAACTAGCAGAGACACCTGGCGTTGCCCCAGATAATTACAGTTGTAGGTTAAACAGAACAACCTCATGAAGTTAAATAATAAATTTGTTTTCAGTAATTCTACAATTTCCTTCTAAGACGAAGCAGTTGTTCAGATGTTTCCGATGCACGGATAAGCTTTTGTCATCTCTGCCCAAAGAAAGTAAAAATATAATTTCCGGAACTGGCAATAATGCAAAAAATGCAGAGGATCGAAAACAAATTTTTATAAGGAAAAAGGATGTGGATAATGGATGTGGACTAATGCAAGAAATAAAACACTCTTTAACCACAACGAGTAAAAAGAAAAAATACGACCTGTAAGTACTTTTCGAGAACGAAGCTCTCATCTTCAGCAGGATTGACAGGGAGTAACACACAAGAGTAACACTGAGTGTGAAAAGAAACAACTCCTATTTATAGTGAATTTTAGCCAATAACAGAAAAACACACGAAAAGTGAATAGTGCATTACATAGAGGACAAATGTAAGTATCAGATACAAAAAGAATTTTGAAAATCGGTTAAAGAATAAAAAAGTTGCAGCCATGGATGCATTACTTTTCAACATGCCCTCGTATATAGATTACCTATTGGTGTTTTCTGTGGCTTTACATTCCTATTATCAGAAAATTATTTTTATTAGTAACCATTGTTGCAAAATCTAATCGGATAAATTATTTAGACTAAAGTTAGAGTGCTGTAGAACTTTCCAATTTACTTTTATCCTATCTCTTAAGGTATTCATTAAGTATTAAATTTGATCTTGAAATTAATTGTGAAGTTCAACATTAAGATCATTGTTAAAAAGACCACACCTGATTTGATAGAAAATTATTTTTTTGAAATCTGGAAATTCCCATTAGTTATTGAAATATTGAGGCTGGTAACAGTTTTTGAACACCCTGTACATAGTATACACAATTGTTTCGGACCGGTTTATAGCGATAAGGATTTGAGCATAAAAAATTTAAGCAAAAGTGTACTGTATTCTAGTCAAATATTTGAAGGTTAGTTTTTTTCATTATGAATAATAGTTTACGTTGATATGTTTTGTGGTAATTAATTAATGAATTAATTATCTTTGTGGTAATTAATTGTTGTTACCAAGAAGTTACTAGTTATTAGTGCAATCTTAATTTGAGTACAAATTAGTACAATCTGAGAAATTGAGCTTTCTAGAGTTTTTAGTTTTCGTGGCCTTTGGATGCTCTTAGGTTGGACGAAATAGAACTTGCCAAGTCAAGTAAGTAAAATTTGGTATGACCCAGTTCAAGTTGCGTATGTGAAGCTGAGCATTATCACAAAAAAGGACCATTGTCACAAATTACATAATTTTATTACTAATTCCACAAAACTAGAGACATCGTAGAGCATCTGCAGCTGCAATGGAAACCCTTCCTACTTTTCCAACAAACTACTTAGTTAAAACTCAGGGTGATATTATTCTTGTCAAGGAGGTGATAGACAAAACTTCTGCCAAGGTTAGTAAAAGCAATTGAAGTTACATTTATTATCATTTACTAGCGAACCCGGCAAAGCTTCGCTATTGCTTTTTAAAGTAATCTTTTCGAATTTTCAACATGAATTTTTTTCTATTTAAATGAAAGCTTTTTTCGTTGCTCGGGCTCAAAGTCGTAGAAATTATGTTTCATCTGAATGTGAATGCACAGGCGAAATGAACACATGAAAAATGTTTAGAATTTATGTAGTAAATATTCATGTTTAAGATTCGAATACACTATTTTTAAAATGCTCCCAATCGTTGGCGGCAAAAAATTGAAACTGAAAACATGCACGAAAAATTGCTTTAAAACGCTCCCAAAGAATGGCGCTGCCATCTGACTGCATCGTTTTTTTTTAAAGTTTTTTTTTTTGTTTTTTTTTTACGAAATCTCTGGTAGACAGTGATCTTTCTCTTGCTTTAAAGCTGTAGTGTGCACAATTTCGTCAAGATCAGAATAAAACTGCAGAATTGTATAAGGAACAAATATGTATAGGTATATACAGAGTGTTTCAAAAGGTATAATCCAAACTTTTAGGGGAGTTAGTATGGGTGATTCTAAGCAAAAAGTTCATATGAACATGGGTCCGACTTTGAACGCTAACTGAGATGTGAACAGAGATAAAAATGCCGGCACCAAGATCAACATGTTAATACCTCAGGTTCTCTAAAATCTAGGATGATGAAATTTGGGGGAATAATAGAGTACATAAATCTTGTATACCTTAAAATTTGATCGAACTGCAAGGAATAATTTCCGAGTTACGCAGTAACATCCTAATTTTAACGGTATACACCGTGTTATGTACTCTATTATTCCTCCAAAATTCGTCATCCTAAGCGGTACAGAACCCAAATTATTAACTTGTTGATCTTGTTGGCGGCAATTTTTTTTCTGTTCATATCTCAGTTATCGTTCAAGTTCGGACCCATCTTCATATGAATTTTTTTGCTTAGAATCACCCATACTACCCGTCCTAAGAGTTTGGATTATACCTTTTGAAACACCCTGTATATACACTATATGATCAAGAATATCAGGACACCCCTCACAGATCATCGATTGGCCCAATGTCACATGATAATGACTTGCACATCATTTAAATAGCTTCCCACACCTTCAGACACAAGTCTGCTTGGACATTGGCAAGAATGGGTCGTTCGGCAGAGCTCAGTGAGTTCCAACGTGGAACCATCGTTGGATGTCACCTATGCGGCAAGTCCGTGCGTGACATTTCCAGCCTTCTTCAGATACCCAAGTCAACAGTAGGCGATGTCATTATGAAATGGAAGACCCGGATATCAACAACAGTTCAACAACGAACCGGTAGACCCAAGAAGCTAACGGACAGAGACCGTCGAGTGCTTCGTCGTGTCACCCGCAGCAACCGGAAGTCCTCGGCGGAAAAAATTGCCACAGAGTTTCGAAACGCCTCTGCAAATGATGTCAGTACCATGACAATTCGTCGGGAACTGCACACGATGGGATTCCATGGCCGTGTTGCTGCCCACAAGCCCCACATCAGCAGGGTCAACGCCAAGCGACGTCTGGAGAGGTACAAAGCCCACAGAAACTGGACAATGGACCAATGGAAACGTGTAATGTGGACAGACGAATCTCGCTACACACTCTGGCAATCCGATGGACGAGTTTGGGTTTGGCGCATACCTGGAAAACGCTTCTTACCTGAGTGCACAGAGCCCACAGTCAAGTTCGGAGGAGGAGGAGTCATGGTGTGGGGCTCATTTTCATGGTACGGACTGGGCCAGCTCGTTCCTGTGCAAGGAATCATGAACTCCGACCGTTATCTGAATGTTTTGGACAACTGTGCACTTCCAACGTTGTGGCAATTTTTCGGAAACGGGCCATTTCTCTACCAACACGACAATGCTCCGTGCCACAAAGCGAGGCGTGTACAGCAGTGGTTTGCGGACGCAGGGGTCGAAGAAATGGGTTGGCCGGCACAACGTCCCGACCTCAATCCTATAGAGAGTCTGTGGGATGAATTGGAAAGACGCTTGCGGGCCAGATCACATCGGCCAACTTCTGTACCAGAACTGATTCTCGCTCTTCGGGAGGAATGGAGGAACATTCCTGAAAGTACCTACCGACATTTGGTGGAAAGTCTTCCCCGAAGGGTGGAAGCTGTGATTCGGGCAAAGGGATGTGCAACGCCCTATTGATTTCCATGAAATCGTGGTTAGAGCGCAAACGTG
The DNA here is from genome assembly GCA_023313115.1 of Rhysida immarginata. Lineage (NCBI taxonomy): Eukaryota > Metazoa > Arthropoda > Chilopoda > Scolopendromorpha > Scolopendridae > Rhysida > Rhysida immarginata. Next base: position 121,476 of record JAHWFO010019668.1, on the reverse strand, counting down.
CATGTGTCCGGATATTTGTGATCATATAGTGTATATAAATGTATATAGATATATTTTTTTATATATATAGATGATCATCATAATGAAGAATTAAGCTATGTTTTTAAAAAAGTTTCTATCTAAATTTCAATCAAAACATTATTATAAAAGAAATCTCAACGTTGAATGATTATTATTTTTTGGTAGTACAGTATAATTGTTCATAGTATGAGTTTAAAAATTAAATATTAAAAATTTATATAACAAGTTTAAAAGTCAAATATAACATTAATATTTAGTTAATAACTATAATAAAAAAAGAGTATAAATGTTACTATCTAACATCAGCATGTGCTACTAACTGTAGATGATAAAAATAACCAGTGTTTCTAGCATGTGTCATTCCTTTTTTAGCAATGGCTGAATTATTTCCAGAAGTCTTCCGGAACTTCTTGGACTGTATCCCGAACCTATCGCACCTCAGGACACAAAGTGATCTTCAAAGAACAGTGAGTGTCATTTTAATTGCAAGACCGCCATGTTGAGGGCAAGAAGAGAAAGTCATCAAAAAATTTGCAGTATCACGGCTACAGTTTTTAGGTATGTGTGGATTAGCACAATGTTTAAACCAATGGGTTCTATTCCAGAATTTCATATATCTTTACTGCAGGGTGGCGAAGAAGTCTAAAAGGAAAAGCCTGGATATCGAATACCCACGCCAATTGGAGGTTCACCTTTACCACAATCACCTTCCTGATACAGCAGCGGTTCTTCGCTACAACAGAATGTCCCAGGAGACCAAAGAAAAACTGAAAGAGTCATTATGAAAGGTCATACAGCATCGTCTGCACGGGAACAATTAAAGTTTAGAATTATACGTTGCAGATATTGATAATTACTACCGATAAGCTGCAGATAATTCCATCATTCCAACACTGGCTACTGTGCAGTATCTCTTCAATTGTGCTTTTAAAAATACTTATGGTGCGAAAACTGGAGAAGAAATGGATAACGACCTTGCAGATATGCTAAAAAAGTACACGTTAGTTACTGTTGAATGGAAAAGCAGTTATAGGATCAATTGCGGGCCACAAATATGTTGCCATTTGCACTCCCATTATGTCACGAGCACATAAAATTCTACCACAGTCATCAGAGATGGTATTTTGTTGATTGTACAAGAAACATGGACAAACAAGGATACAAGGTGTATATGTTTGTTTCACCTGGTCCTCCTGGTGGAGTTCCTGTTGGTTAATGATTTTTCGATTGAAAAATGGAAGGAAAAATTCTGCGACCAGGATTCGAACCAGGAATCTCGACTATCATGGCCAACGCCTCTACCAATTGGGCTATCGCAGACACCTTGATAGCCAAGCTGTCTCAAGGTGTCTTAAAGACAACGAAGTTATCACGGTTGAAAGCCCAATGGGAGACGGGAACCTGGCCCGCAGATCGAGAATTTCTCCACTCCAAACCATTTTTTTTCAATTTTTTTTTCATGTTTTTTCTCCACTCCAAACTACTCCATTTTTCAATCTAAAAATCATTATTTATGCTTGGAGAGCATCTCCAGTTTATAATTATTATTATTTACTTGTGAGTTCATCAACTTTCTGATGGTTTCAAAAAAATACCTCATGCTTCAAATGAGGATTTACTAGAAGAGAAATCCAGAAATCATAAAATAGAATACAAAGAAAACTATCCGTTATATGCACACCATTTGGAGAAATCATATGAACGAAGAAAAGAATGGGCTGATGCTTATCGCAAAGATTTGCCAATTCGTACAAGGCTGTATTCTTGAAAGGGTAAAGGCCTTCAATCTTACTCAGCTGGTGGATTTCATTTTTATACGGTATGAAGGTTACATGGAAAGAAGGCTGACCGATTTTGCCCATGACCGTTATTCCAAAGCTATGACAAAAAAGTACTTAACAGAAGATGTAGACTCCATTGATGTCTCCAAAATAGTCAGAGCGGCAGAAGACAAGTCATGCTTTTATGTCCCAAGCAAGTCTTCTCCAGGAGAGATGCACCTGGTTGGTGCTGCCCATGGCTTTTGCACATGCCATCCAGGTTGTAGTGGTAAGATATGCAAGCATCTTTGCACTGTAATCCAGCATTTCTACTTAATAGATCAAATGATTACAATTACACCAAAAGTAAAGGCTGCAATATTTGAGATCGCAAAAGGAAAAACTCCTCCAGCAAATTGGCTGTTACCTTTGGATACCAATGCTCACAGTATTTTGAAAAGTTCGGATACAATCGAGGACAGGAATCAGAATGAACCCTTGGAAGACGAACACTATGTCATAAGCAGTGATTATAACATTCAAGGTGTTTCTGTTCAACAAGTTCAAGACTTGCATGCTCCCTCTTCAGCAGTTCTAACATTGAAAGAAGAGGAGGAACTCCACAATCTTTTCAAGCGAATATGCTCAGGTGTCCATAACAATCCTGAAATATTTGTACCAGCAATCGAAAGCTCCTTGGCAACGTAAGAAAGTTCATTACAACTGAATCCTCATTAGTGTCAGCAATGCGCACATTTGGGCGTTACAGAGGGCAAACAGCGATGACTTCAACTAATTCTCGACGAGGAGTGCTGATTCCAATCCAGCCTACATCCATTACTAAAAGAAAACTGTGTCATGAAAATTTGGTGGATCTGGCCGACCAGCAAGTGGGATCAAGAAGATTCGGGCAGTTGAGAATTATGATGACACTACGTTTGGTCAACTTCCCATGAATAAAAGGAGAGCACCGCATGATCTTGAATACTGTGTACAGAAGAATATGGCTCTGCCAACTAAAAGGAGTTCTGCAGATTAGCATTTTTAATATACTTATTTTTTTTGTAAATTACCTTGAGTTTCTTTACGATTTTAATAAAAAAAATTATATTTTACTACATTTGTTATGACAGAAGAATAAAATACAGATTAGAATGCATAAAGTAAAATAGTTAAAAGAAAAGATCTCAATTACTTAAGAAAAAGCATTAGCACTCTTCACTGAGAGATTGGGTTATTTGAAAAAATTTATTTTCTTGGACGAATAAAAGAAAAACTTGAAACTAGAAAAAATGGGCATTAAAATACATTATGAAAACGAATGGGTTGGGAAACACTAGTTACCTCAAGTTACTTTGCATCTTTGGTCAGTAAGTAAGGTACATGTACAAATGAATATGAATTATGCAGTTAGAAGACATTAAAGAATAACCATATTTATAGACAGCACAAAATTCGAATGTATTTAAAATTGTATAAACAAGAGAAAAGAAAACAAACTTAAACAAGATAAAGAAATGCCAAAAGACATAAAAATGCAAAGAAAATAAAAATCAATTTGAAAACTAAGAAAGTAAGTTGGACGAAATGACAAAACAAACTCATTTAATTACAATTAAATACACAGAATAAAGAAAAAAGTCAATAAGTATTTTACTTGTAAATTGTTTCTTATGTAAGCTTACATATGTTTGTTACTTTATTTTATTTATTTTTTTGTATATTCTAATTTTCACTTTTACATATTGCATTTTTATTTATTTATTTATTCCCAGTATTATTTAATATTGAAGAAACATATAAAATAATTTTTGAAAAAAAATCACCGAAATGGAAATCGAACCCTAGCATCCAAAGGCCAGGAAAAGTAAAAATTTTAGAAAGCTCAATTTCTCAGACATGGCAAGTTTAATGGGACTAATGGGTAGGATTTACGAAGGGGAAAAGACCATGCGAAGACCAACGCAAGGGAGGAACCATGAAGGAACTCGTTTATCTAACCTATTTAGCTTAAAGTTCTTATCAGATCTTTACGACATAAAGTCAGTCACAACAACAATACACTTTTTCTTTTGCGTTTCAGAAGGTTTTATTTTTCGAAATAATGATAATTTAAAACGTAATAAAATCCACTTTGTATTTAATCTTCAGCTGCTATAAGAATTTCCGGTTGCGCCATCTTCTATCAATAATGCTAATTTAGACCAAAATATGAACCAACGTACGAATTAGAACGATTTGAGATATCGGATCGCATTTTTGTATTTATTTAAGAAACAGGTCAATGTTTTTCCGACTAAGATTCGGTGAAAGGGCTTATTTTCCTATAAGTGATCAATGTTTTGAACTTCGGAGCACTGTGTGAGAAATAAGTATTTTATTCCTTATACTGTGCTTCGGAGTTAGCTAAGCAATTTTTACTACGTGACCTGTGACGTATTATGGTGAAGCCCCGCCCAGCGAGCCCAAGTCTGTAGAGTTGCCGAAATTGCAGGCGCCATTACTGTGGTTGGCAGAACAACATCGCCACCCAAAGCGCCATTACTATATATCCGCTTTGTCGCCAGCTGAGAAAGCACCCCCCTCCCCACCAACATCGTGCTTGTAGTCTGAAATTTCTTAAGCGACCTCTCCCAAATTTAGATGCTTTTTAATAAATACGGTATATAATTGCATAAATACCTCTAAACAATCATTCTGGTATCACTGAAACGACGGTAACATGGTTGAATATCGACATCTTTTATGTATCAACAACCACGACCAGGATTTTTACATGAGAAAAACATTCTAAGACGCAGAAAGATAAAAACATACCTGTGAAAGGTCAGTGGTGGATCTTTAATATATCTATTACTACAATTTAAAGCTGGACAAGAAACCGGCATTGAGTTTTACTGTGTTTGTCTACGCAAACTTCAAACGTAAACATATGATGAAGACCATTTTTTGCCAACCAAAGCAATGGCTGACATGGGGACGCTTTGGTGGCACTGAAAGCAGCTCATGAGCGATCTACTCATTTCATATCGTTGGTCCAACCCTGTTTCGTGAAGTGTTCCGACTTTCTCAAACTGGTGTGAGGGCGAGTGTTATCGTGTTGAAGCAAACAATCAGCTGGGTTGTCATGGCGTCCAAGTCGCTGGAAGCGCTTCTTGAGTTTTTTGGTTAATGTGTTCACATTATCTCAGAATTAATGGTGCTGCCTCTCGGCATCATATCAATGAGTATGACATCATCATAGTCCCAAAACCCAGTAATCATGCCCTTACCAGCAGAAGCAATTGTTATGAATTTTTTCTTCTGTGGAGAGTGCGGATGACGCCATTCCATCGATTGTCGTTTTGCTTCGGGCTCAAAATGGTGCACCCAGGTTTCATCAGCTGTCACAATCCGGGAAAAAAAGGCTTCGCCCTCACCTTCAATACATAGCAGCAAATCAGAAGAAATGTTTTTTCTCAGAGCTTTGTGTTCCTCCGTAAGATAGCGCGGAACCCATCGTGAATACGTTTTTGTGTAATCAAGAGCACGGATGATTTCACCCACACTTCCTTTGCTGATTGACAGCTCCAGCGCCAACTGCCGAGTCGTTCTGCGTCTGTCCTGACGAATGAGCGCATCAGCACGCTGCATCTTCTCAGGTGTGACAGCCGAGGATGGCTGCCCCGACTCACGGCCTCCTAGATAAAAACAAGAGAATTGTTCCTCCTAGAAGCTCGAGAATTGGTTTTTTTACCTTTTCAGCAAAAAGGGAAAGTAAAAGCCAATAACCAAAGAGATTATATTTAGCAGTCTATACATATTTTACATTTATACAAAAATAAAAATTTGACATCTATTTCCACCGCAAGTCATCCAAGGCCTGGACACGAACGTCACTTCCTGTTTCCTACGTCACGATCGGAGGTTAGCAGTAACGTGCAGCAAGAGTAATCTCAGCCACGCTTCTTTCAGCGATAGCTAATTGTATTTTCATTTTATTTTTTATACGGAGTTGATAACAACAGAAGGTTGTTCATTTCTACAATATTGATTCTTTAAGATAAGTTAATTTAATAAACATGAAAAGTTTTTATTACTGTAAATACAATCATCTATGTTTTCCATCGCGTGGTGATTAGGCCTATCATAGAGAAATCGTTGATGAAAATTATTTGAATTTAGAAATTCAGACAAATTTTAATAGAATTGAATTAATTATTTTAAAAAAATTCATTTAAGTGTACGGAATTTTTTAATTTAAATGGTTTATGTTGTTAATTGCTATTAAACTGAACATAAAAACATTTATATTCGATCAGTGCTTAAATGTGTGATTATTTCGTAAATATAATTAGTTTTAGAAAGCATTCATTAATATTAATATATAATACAAGTTCAACATTTTCAAAATCTGTTTTAAATACAAGATTATTTATATTTTTTTGCCTGTACTAATAACCCATGCCTAGAACTCGTTGTGTCCCGGAATGCAAGGCAAATTATGTTGAAACGACGGAATATGTGATAGTGTTTCGGTTTCCAAAGGATGAAATAAAAAGGAAACTATGGCTAAAGAAAATTCCTAGGAAGAAATTTATCCCATCGAAAGATGCAGTTGTTTGTGTGCGACATTTTCTAGAGGAGCAGATAATAAGATATGAAACTTCATCTAGAAAGGATGGCAGTAAAGTGGAAATAAAACGTACAATTCCAAAATTAAAAGATGATGCCTACCCTTGTATCTTCAATGGTCGTCCGAAATATTTAACAGAAGAAAAGAAGCCGGAGAGAGAATCAACAATAGAAAGATTTAATAGAATGAAAGCTATGGATAATAGTATTGTTGATTAATTTTTAAAGAATGATGAAATCAAAACATTCGAACCAATGACGTATATTAAAGTTAGACTCCGAATCCTTTTGTTGACAGCGGCAAAAAGTGAAGCAAATTGAGCCATGACAGTTCTGGACAGGAGTGAGCCGTGGAGTAATTAGCTGTCTGGCTGCTTTGTTTTTGAAGATTTTGGGCTCGAGGAATAATTAATTCAAAACTATTCCTCAAAGTTGATCTGCGTACAACTGTATCCACAGGCAGAAATCAAAAATACGTAACTAAAATGAAAATACGTAACTGAAAGACGATCGAAACGAAATTGAAATTAAAACCATGATCGAAAAATTGTTTATAAAATATAATAAAATACTTCAAATACAAAGTAAACGAAAAGATAAATTATCACTCCGTGATCGGCATGTGAAAGAATTATTAATCAGATACTCTCGTGTTTAGCCATGTGTTTTGCATCATCTTCACTCACATTCGGCCATGACAGTTCTGGGCATGGAGCTTCCCAATTTGCTTCTAGTTGCAACAATTGCTTCGGAGTCTATCTTTAATATACGTCATTGATTCGAACAGTTTGCAGAACAAATTAGATCAGGAAAATTTACTGATTTATGCATGAAGAAAACATTGATCATCATATGTGCAAAACTTGTGTTTCATTTTTGTGTGTAGATTGCAGTACAAATCCTGTTATTAAAGGCAGTATTAAAATTATTTCAAATTTAAATGCCTATATTTATAATGATACAGGAAAGAATGTTATGAAGATGTATGCGTATATTTTTTCAAAACCTGACAAGTTGACACGATGGAGTGAGCTAGAAAATGTTTTGAAAAAAATAAATCGATGCAATACATTAGAAATTTCTGAAAACTTTAGTTGTTCTAATAAGACTTGCATTGAATTGTGGGAATCAGCAATCACAGAAGATGATCCTTATTATAGTGCAAAGATGTTTATTCTAGATCAGATGAAACTCTTGTCATGTTCAAGGAAACAAATTAGATATAGTAGTGATATGATAATATTTGCATTTTTCATATACATGAAATCTGCTTTCTATAAATTTCTGTATGAGAAGGAGAAGTTTATTTTGCAAGTTTAAGACACGTGAAAAGGGTCACTCATAATATAAACAAATCCACTGATTTGACATTAAGTGTTGATAATGAAAATAATTTACACTATCTAAGTGCAAAAGCACATAGGATAGCAGAATATGAGAATGAGGAAAATGTTAATTTACTTATTGATGAGATGCAGGTTAAATCTACAATAAGTTATACTGCGAAATTTCTTATTGGAGTATCACAAAATAATCCAAATGAAGAAGCATCCTCAGTGCAGGCCTTCATGATCTCATCAATTTTTTCTACATTTAAAGAAGTTGTTGGATTATTTCCAGTAATACGCATGACTGCAGAGAATTTATATAACATGACTCTAAAGATTCTGAAATTATTAGAATTGGCTGGGTTTTCTGTTGTGACCATTATTTCGGACAATAACAGGATGTACAGAAATATGTTTATAAAATTATGTGGAAATCGAGAGGTTAATAATGTCATTTCACATCCTTTTAATAATTTTAAATGTACAACCTCTGACAATTAAGTTCGGTGAATGAGTTCACACAACAAAATGCAAAACAGATAGAGCCACATTTACTTTATTGTCCTTCGAAATAATCACCCTGGAATGCAATACACTTTTGGGGTCGGGTGTATAAGTCCTGGAAACTCCTTAGGGATGGCTTTAAGTTCACGTGTCACATTTGCTTGAATGTCTGGAATGTCCGCAAATCTGTGTCCCTTTAAGGCCCGCTTCAGGCGTGGGAAAAAGAAAACGTCTGCCGGTGCCAAGTCTGGTGAATAAGGTGGATGAGCTATGGATACGACCCCTTTGTTGGCCAGAAACTGTTGCACGATTACGGCAGTGTTCCTCTTTGATCCATTATCTACAGTTACGTGCGCACGCTACACCTTCAACTGAAGAAACGAGCATCTGCTAAAACATTGCACGCACAAACGCGACCTGTCTGAACTTGCTTAAACAATGACTGGGCTTGTATTCTCATGCATTGTTACTCGCGTAAAGCTCGCACAGATTAGGGTGTGACTTCATTCACCGAACTTAATTGTCAGAGGTTGTATATTCCTTTAGTTTGATTCTGTACACATTGTCAAATCAATCAGAAACAACTAGATAAATCAGAAAGACTTTGATAAAACATTCATTTATCCCTCATTTAATGATTTTGATCATGTGAAGAAAGCATGTTTCAAACATCTTGTTCATGTATACGATTCTGAAAAGAAAAATATTGTTAAATTTTCTCCCAAACTGTCATATAGCAGTTTATATCCAACTCCTACTGAAAGATAGAGAGTAAGTTTAGCATTAAAAATTTTCTATGAAACGTCTGCAGCAGGACTAAGTGTATACTCGAAGCAACAAGAGCATAAACATTTTGAAGAAACCGAAGATTTTATTAGAATAATTTTAAAATGGTGGAATATCTTCAACATTAAAAATCCTCATAAAGGTTATCACTTAAGACAAATAGATGTTACGCCTTTTAAAGATATTGCTGATGAAAGACTCGAGTTTTTTTCTCAATTTAATAAATGGCTGACACATTGGGATTTTTCTACTCCTAAAGGAAATAGTGGGTGTCTAACAAAAGAAACAATGTTTGCTCTATCGCATACAACAGACACTATGATTTTATTAATTAAGCATTTCTTAACTAATGTTAAGGCTAAATATGTTTTAACTGGGAAATTTCAAACAGATAACTTAGAATGGAGATTTAGTGAATACAGACAACTCTCTGGAGGTAATTATCATGTTTCTGTTCAACAGATTCTTCAGTCAGAGAAGAAATTAAAAAAATAAAGAGTACCTTGAATATATTTAAAGATAATTCAGATGGCATACCTCTTAAGGAATTTTGTAGTTTTGTTCCTGTTAATACAAATACTTCTGATATGTCCAATATTATTATGCAGTATTTAGATATCTTAAACGATTTAACCTTAGACAGTCTAGGGGAAAATTATTTACAAATTTTAGTTTATATTGAAGGATATTGTGTTCACAATCTTAAATTTGATTGTAAAATTTTTAAGTCAGAATTCATATGTGATAAAGAATTAAAACTGGAATCTCTTCAAGATACCGATGCCTCTTTAAATTATTTTTGCATTTTAGATAGAGGTGGTCTAAAATTATCCACTGAAATCGTTATTATCCTCTTATCTTATTGTTATTTAATTATCCAAGAAATAACATCTGATGCTTATATTGAATCTCTATAAAATTCATTTGAAAAATGAAACTTTTGATTTGTCTTTATTCTGTGAATTCTGTAAAAAAAGCAAAATCTGCATACTTTAATGAAATCCTAAATATATTTATTAATGTATGTTTGAACAATTAGGCTAAACTCAACTGCTAAAAAACAATATAATTCCTACATAAGATGATCGACGATTAAAGAAAATGAAATGATGCTATAATGAATGTGAATATTTTCATTATTAAATTATGTGTCAAAAAAAAATCAAATATGTAATTAAAAAAGCATTTCTTTGTCACCTAATGTCTTACAAATATAATTAGTGATCAACTTTTCTAATACATCAGTGCTTTTTTTGTCATTTTTTATGGAATCTTGTTTATGTCATGTGGCGTTCTCTCTTAAAAACGATTTTTAACATGATAATGTTTTAAGGCTGGACATCTATCAACAAAAAACGTGATGCGAAAACCGACACCAAAACGTGGTACGGAAACAGTTTCCATTGTTGATGCACGTTTAACCATTGTTGGCGCCGGCTTGAAGCACACGCCGGAACTGAAGAGACACGTGACCATTGTTGTCTGAGCAACAATTTTTATTAGAACACTAGCAGAGGTACCCGGCGTACTGAGCATATCGGTTCGGGTCTGCGCGTGCTCTAAACGTTAATGAGATGGTGCGCGTGGAGAATGCACGTGAATGACGATTATTGATAGGGCAGAACGGTCTCTAAATCAAAAGAATTTTATTATTCGTACGGAGCTTATTATTTATTACGATAACTTGAAAACGAATTAAGTTTTTTACACTCTGTTTTCACCAATCCATTACTATGGGACAGAGCACGAACAAGTACGAACTTGAGATAATCGGAATAGATACGTTCTCTAATGGCACGTGCTCTAATGGTATCATTATGATACCCCCTTAACAATTTCCTATTACCAGATATGGCATGTAATATATCATACAAATCGTCACGACGTCTCATGAACGAATATATATAAAAAAATAGTGATAGCAGATATTGGTCCAGTCACACGTGCACGTGTATTTCTCATGAATGAATATGACGCATAAATAACGATAGTGTGAATTATTTAGTAGTACGTGTTTTAATGGTACCAAATGGTACTGTTGAAACTTTCAATGCATATGGCATATAATATATCAAACAACTCATAACACAACGTATCACGAGGGAATATAACGAGTAAATAATGATAGTGGGAATTGGTTTAGTAGCACGTGCCCTAATGGTACCATATTGTATCATATGTACTGTTGGAACTTTCAATGCTAAGATATGGCACTTAATATATCAAACAACTCGTAATAACGTGTCATGAGTGAATATAACCAGTAAATAATGATAGTGTGAATTGGTTAAGTAGCACGTGCCCTAATGGTACCATATGATATCATATGGTACTGCTTGAAGGGCCAATCCATGAGATTTGGGGGCTCAATTTTCAAAGTCAGAGATATTCCATTATTATATGTCTCATTTGATAGTTAAAATAATGTGGAACTTTAAAATAAAGTTCATTTTCAATAAACATCAACATACAGCATGCGACACCTCATGAAACAAGGCAACGTTGACAACTGAAACAAAATGTAAAAATGTGGCAGCATTGGCAGCATTGTACAGCTTTATCCATGACATCTAAAATAGCTGCCACTGTGTAGGTAGACCACAAGATATTACTCTACAGGTGAGAATTGTAAATTTTAATTTTTTTTATTTATGAACTTAAAATGAGCATTACATATTTGTGAAATCAAAATGTCACAACCGAAACAAAAAAACTGCAAAAAAGTTATTTGGTAACTGTAATAGTTAATCAAAGTAAGTGAATTCTGGGATTCACTTTTGGTTTTGTAAAAGAAACTTGCCATGAAATTTGTTACAATGTTAGTAGGTATTTATGGTAGCTCTTGGTGTTACGGTTGTGACAATGTGTGTTTCGGTTGTGACGCCGGTTTAGGTTAATTTCGTTTTTTTTATAGTTAGCTGGCATTAAACTATTGTTAGCCCTATATTTTAATATATTTGTGCCTATGCTTGTCATTATATAAATGTACTATAGCAACATACATTATTTCCCTGCAGCTAACATGGCACAAACATCAACAGAGCACGTTCGTGCATTTCGTGCAAAACTGAATGAAAACAGCTGAACAACGAGAAGTATATCTACAAAAGGAAAAGAAGAGAAGCCAGCAGAGAAGAAAAAATGACAAGAAACTGGTTGCAAATCTGTCTCCAAAGCACAGAAGGTGAAGCTGAAAAGGCTTTTCCAAAATGAAAGGCAACGAAGATGCAGATTGGGGAAAAAGAAGACTGCCACTAACACTCTAAGCACACCAATGAATCCATTGTGTACCTACAGAAGTAAGAATTCTTTTGGGAAAGCAGTTCAGCGAGTATACAGGGTGTTTTTGAATTGAGTACAGATTTTTTGGGAGATGATAGAAGAGGTCCTTAGAAGTATTTTTTGTCATATGAACATGGGGTCCCCGCAGCTCCGTTTACTTACAATACTGCATTGCTTTCGAGTTCTCCGCCTGTGCAATGAAGTTAGTGGAAAAAGTTAAGGTAATTTATGTACCTAAAGAGGCAGTCAATAGTCAAGCTGTTTTTCTACAAGAACGCTGCACTGATATTAAACAAAGGCCTCAGACACAAAGTGTTCATCTTGTTGAAGCTTCGGCCCAGGGTGTCCTGCTTGTGGCTAAAACTTCAAAAAGTGAGCCTAAAGAAATCTTCATGAACGGAAGCAGGCCTACAAGAGAAGAAAAGATTGTCCAATCACCTGTTCAACCTATTCAAGTTGGTGATTTTATTGAAATCATCATAGAAAGAAAGGCTTTCAGAGCATGTGTCTGAAACATTTCTGATGATGGATCCAGCCTTTGCCAAATAGAATACCTGAAACAATTTTGGAAGAGATGGATGTGGTCCACTGAAGAGATGTCATGGGAACCACTGTTGTCCATAACTAGGAAGTTTTCATTTCCAACTGTCTTTAATGGTCGTGGTCACATGAGTTTTCAATAATCAAGTTACCCGTTCATGTAATGCTATTTGCAACACTTTTTTATTTATATTACATTCTTCCAAAATAAATGTTTTTTTACCTCTCATTCATTGTCTTTTTTTAACAATCCATACAAAAATATTGTTTTAGATAACACGAGTCACAACCGAAACATATTGTCACAACCGAAACAAAAACTTGGTGATTTATTTACTGCTAATGCTGTACCAGAAATTTATAGTTTAACTCATGTTTATTCTCAGTAGCATTGCCTTTATATGTGGTAAAAAAGTATCATTCTATTTGAATTAATAAAACAGAGATTAACATTTTCTTTGGTTAAGTCAAAAATACTAGTCCTTTTTTTGTCACAACCAAAACAACACTTTTTACTATTTTTTCAGAAAACTGGTAGATTGTAATAATGAACTTATCTCATTTAACAGTAGTATTACAAAGGCCTTACATATTCTTAAAGAGAAGTTTTGTGTGATCAGCTTCATTCCATGATTATTGACTCTTAAAGGTGTGTGACTGTCACAACTGTAACCATGGATTGGCCCTGAACTTTTAATGCTGAGATATGGCATGTAATATATCAAACAACTCGTAACTACGTGTTATGAGTGAATATAACGCGTAAATAATGATAGTGGGAATTGGTTTATTAGCACGTGCCCTAATGGTACCATATGGTATTACTGGAACTTTCAATGCTAAGATATGGCATGTAATATATCAAACAAATTGTAACAACGTGAAGTAAGTGCTTGAAATGAGCTCTTAGAACAATTTGTGTAGAGAGTGAGTAAGCATTAATATGCTTGACTGTTTATGTATCTCCTAAGTTTATTTATATGTAAAGTCGCTATATTAATCTGCTAATAACTGAATTGACCTGATATTTACTGAACTCGATTGAAAATTCAATTATCCTGTGGCCTCCCCCCCCCCCCCTTGACATTCGCGTGGACTGGTCCTCCGGCGTACGTCTCAAGGTGATCTGTGTTTTTCCTCCAAGTGAATTAATAAATACATTTCTTCAACCTGCTGTTTTAAGCTGATACTATTGTCTCTATATCAACATGCCTTGAGATAAAGAAGGGAAACCCGCCAAGCAGCCACCGTGTACCCTCCGTCCCCCCTCAATAAAATGATCAGAAATGGAGTATCTAGAATTGATGAGAATACTAAGCTAATTGATGAATTGGAGCATTATTCTCGCCGCTCCAATGTCAGGATCTTTGGTGTGGCGGAGGAGCCGGCGGAGTCCCTCCCCAAAGTTGTCTCGGATCTGCTGGCGGCCAACCTGGAGATCTCTGTAAAACCAGTAGACATCCTTTTTATACACCGTTTGGGTCCTCGATCGTCACCATCGCCACGTCCCATCATCATGCAGCTGGTGTCCCCGATGCAGCGTGATCTAATAATTAAGAATCGCAGATATCTGCGAGACGCCAACGTAGTGGTTCTGGAGAACCTGACCGCACCAAGATATAGACTACTTAAAGAAGCTAAAAAAAGATGTGGTCGGCCTGGAGTTTTGGCGGTCGAATATTCGTGAAGAACTCGATCGAATTAGATCTGCCGAATATGTAGTCAACTATTCCTATGGTAATTAAGATGTTACTTTGTCTTTGGTACTTGTTAAATAACGGTCATATAAGTTGTTTTTTTAAGTTTTTTTTAGGTTGTTGACGAACTTCACGCAATTTTAATTTGCTTATATCATCCTCCTCCTCATTTTTTCTGGTAGAGATTATATATTTCTATCAAACACCTTATTTTGCTCCATTTGTTATTAATTGACTTTCCGTAATCAGTGACTTCTGCTCATCCATTGACTAGCTGGCTTCATGACTTATTTTTCACTCCCTGTTCCTCTATCTACAATAAATACACTATTTAATGACAATTGTGCTACTGCCACGGATCGTAATTTATCAATCCGAAGTATTAAGGCCAACTTCGCTAATGTTCTCACTACTTTAGATAACATTCTTATTACACCTAAAGTTATTCTCTTTACTGAAACATGGTGTTATGACCCATCTGAAATTCCTGATATTCCGAATTACAAAATGATATCCATCAGTCGCGCCAATAAACGGGGCGGTGGAATATGCATGTATTTTAATAATTCTTTTTCTCAAGAAATTCTTAACGAATATACTCAGGTTTCTATGGATCTTGAAATATTAACCGTCTGTATCAATAATAAATACCTAATTGTTTCTGTTTACCGTCCCCGTCAGGTAATTTTCCTACCTTCTGTTCATATATTTCATCGTTGCTATCCAAACTGCAAACTTCTCGGAAAACTATAATAAACTATAATCTCGGGGGGATTTCAATATCGATTTCAATAAGCCCTCTACTAGCTTGAAACTACTTCTTGACCCTATCTACAGATCCGGATTAACGCCCACGACACATTCTTTTTCTCATTTTTCACTACAGCATAGCTCTTACTCCGCGATCGTTTCTTGTTTTTCTAACTCTAATTCTATACTATTTAGCCAAACTCTAGATGTATCAATTTCGGATCATTTTCCCCTCTTTACAATTTTTAATATACTAACCCCTAACATTTCTGCTACTAGCCCTTTAACGCCATTTAGAATTATTTCTTCTAATCGAATAGCGGTGTTTAATTCTTTCTTATCTTTAACCGACTGGTCTTTGATTCTACCTAACTCGTCTGACACTAATATCTTATTTGATTCTTTCCTGTCTCATTTTCAGCTTGATTATAATCGTTATTTTACTTTTAAGTCTATCAGAAAAGTTACTCCATCTACTATTATCCGCAAACCATGGATTACACTTCATATTCTTTTTCTCTCCAAGAAGAAAAATTATCTTTACTATAAATTACGCCGTAATCCCTCTCCTATATTAACTAGAAAGTTTAAAGATTTTCCTAATTACTTAAAAAACTTAATAAATAACTCAAAGAAGAATTATTACGATAAATTATTTTCTCAGTTATCTTCTAACAATGCTAAATGGCACCATTTGAATCGATTATTTAATTCTCATAACCGTTCTCATTCTCCGTTCCCGCAACCTGAACTAGTCAACTCGGCTTCACTAACCGATTTTCTCTCTACTCTCCTTCCCCCTTCATCATCTGTAAATAAATTAGGTTTGAACTATCCTTTCGATGCTCCTAGTATCCCAAAAACTTTCTTCGCTTTTCCTACTTCTCCTAAAGAAGTTATTGAAGTCATTGCTCAACTTAAATCATCCACAACTTCGGATCCTTTAGATCTACGACCTGACATCGTTATAACTGTTAGACATTTAATTGCCTTACCACTAGTATTTATATTTAACAGCTCTATAAGTACCGGCACTTATCCTTTAGCACTTAAGATAACTAGAGTCACGCCAATTTTTAAAAAAGGCGACCCAAAACTCTTCTCTAACTATCGACCAATTTCCACTCTTCCTGTGTTCGCGAAAATCTTTAAGAAACTCTTCTGTACACATCTGTCTAACTTCATCTATTCTTTCAACCTTATCAGTACTAACCAACATGGCTTTGTCCCGAGACGGAGTGTGGATACAGCTATATATGAACTAGTTGAATATGTTTCCTCCGAAATGTCCTCTAATAAAATTGCAGCTGCCATTTTTATTGATTTCTCCAAAGCTTTTGACTCCATTTCTCTTCCTCTTCTTCTTTTCAAATTATCTTCTTATTATAATATAAAAGGCCCCCCTCTTCAGTGGCTTACTGATCTTTTAACTAACCGCCGTTACTATTTGACTATGTCAGGAAAATCTTCTCAAATTCTATTACGGAATCTTGGTGTACCCCAAGGGTCGATTATATCCCCTTTGCTTTTCAATTTGTTTATAAATGATCTTCCCTTGGTTCTTTTTCTTACTAATTCAATTCTTTATGCTGATGATGTCACACTGCTCTTTTCTCATAAAGAAAGAGTTCCATTATTAGCTATTCTTAATTCGGCCTTGATAGAGCTGAAATATTGGAACGACACAAATTCTCTACTGTTAAATGTTGAAAAAACAAAATTAATGTTTTTCCATCAACGAAATAAAAGGAATATTCCAATTAATCCTCAGGTTTATTATGAAAATCAGCTTATCGATTCCACATCAGTCTTTAAGTATTTGGGTCTAGTTCTAGCGCATGATTTAACCTGGAATCACCATATTGATTCTCTACTTTTGAACCTTAATAAAAAGCAAGGAATGATCTCCAGACTCTATTTTCTTCCGAACAATATCCTATTACTTCTTTAATACGCTTGGATACACTCTTCATTATGTTACTGTATCATATTCTGGGGATCCTCCACTTCATATAATTTATCCCGACTTTTAAAACTTCAGAAATGGTTTTTGCGTATTTTATTTAGAATCCCTAAACCACAATCGATATCACACTACTTTTCACTTACATCCATTCCTACTATATTTCAGACCTATTATATTCAAATGTGCGCATTTATGTATAAGAGTATTAACTCCCATTTATTTCTATCAACTCCTATAATCATTCAGTCCCATAAGGATAGGCATAATTATGGCACCCGTAATGCAAGTGAAATATGCCTCCCATTATCTAAACATGGTTATCGTTCTAGATGTATTTCTATCATTGGGATAAGATACTGGTCTTGTTTACCTATTGGAATCCATCTGTTATCTCCTTATAATGTATTTCGTAAAGCCTTAAAGAAATCTGTAATTTCAGATACTTCCTCTATATTAAGTTAGCATACTCCACCAGAAACAAATTTCAGTTACTATTTTGGTCTAATGTCTTTTTTGATTATTAATTACGGATATTTAAATAGCGGTTTTACGGAAAGATTTAAGTTTTTGTAAATATTTTTTCTGTTTATAACTGCTGTGTAAGTTCAGTTTTACTAAGTTTATGATCGTATTGATTTACAATCATGTGTTAATCTCAAATGTCTACACTCAATTAATATTTTCTATTATTAATATTCTAATGTTTACATTGTTATATTATTTCTTATTGAACTTATTCTCTGTCGCCATTATATTATTTTGTTTTTTGTTCTTTTGTCTTTTCCCCTTCCCTTTTTTCCCTTTTCTTACTAATTGCATTGTTTGCATTGTATTTAATTTTTGTACCCGCAGGGGCTTAACTTGTCGGTCCTTGACCATACCGGCCCCTGTTCGGTGCTATTGTATCTTTTTATTAACAAATAAATAAATAAATAAATAAATAAATAATGATAGTGGGAATTGGTTAGTAGTACGTGCCAATATGGCACCATATGGTACCATATGTACTGTTGGAACTTTCAATGCTAAGATATGGCATGTAATATATCGAACAACTCGTAACAACGGGTCATGAGTGAATATAACGAGTAACTAATGATACTGACAGTTCGTTTAGTAGCACGTGTTCTAATGGTACCATTAGTTACTGTCTGAACTTTTAATGCTAAGATATGGCATGTTGTATATCAATCAACTCGTAACAACATGTTATGAGTGAATACAACGCGTAAATAATGATAGTCGGAATTGTTTAGTAGTACATGTTTTAATCGTGCTCTATGTTATCTTTGGAAGCTGTCAGTGCTAAGATATGGCGTGTAATATATCAACCAACTCCTTACGAGTTGTTAGACCTATTGTTATCCATAGCTTATTTGTATAAAGAGCATATTGCTGTTAGGCTTAATAGTATCTAAAACTAAATGCTGTGAAACATATTGCTAATTAGTAGTAGTTAATCGCTTGCTTCAATATTAGATGGTAACATAGAAACACTTTAGCAATTGAATATGAAAAAATAATATATGCTTACACATAAAGCTTCACCAATTGAGGCTGACTTCGTTTAACATTATGTGGGATTGCCTACAAATTAAAAAAATTGTATTGGTTCAAATATATAAAGAATAACTTCACTCGCTATTTAACCTTTCAGTTCTTCAAGTTTGTTTGTTTAAATTCTCTCTATACATTTGTTTACATAAAAAGTAATTTACAATTTAGTTTTCATATTTATATATTTTTTTCTAAAGTGTTTTCTATGATGCTATAACACGAAAATGTGCTCCCTTTATCCGCTTTGGCGGTAAAATCATTCTTGTTTAAATCTTTACTAAAGAGATAGTATGAAATGTATTAATGTGTGGCAACAGATAGCGCAACAATACCTAGCCATGTAATGGCCTACTGTTTTGTTTTCAGCGTTTTGTATGAAGACTAATGAATCCTAGTGCATTGAAATAAACTCATTTCCATTACAATAAATATATTTTATATTTCACAATTTAATTCATAATTTATTATTTTGAAACATTTAGATCTTTTGATGGTTTTTGAAGTCTTCAACTTATCTATAATTTACGCCCTGGTTACATAATTTCTATGTACTTTGAAGTGCTTAATTTATTTCTACAAATTCCTTCCTCTAGTTAAGAATAACTTTCCGGCCAAAGAGAGCGTTACGGGTGAATAATTTAAATTTTTCGTCATACAAAATACACTCTTTTTAAGATTTTAGATACTGCAAAAAGCTTACAAGTGTCGTGTTTGTTGTCCAGCATTCGATTGTGACCACAGACGCGAGTAAGGAGAGGAACCTTCAGTATAGACACCACGGATGAGGTAAAACGGATACGACACTCTAACAAATTACGTTAAAACTGAATTTAGTGGCTCCAATTAGTGGTTGCAGTAGAAAATTAAAAGTGTTCCTGGCAGCCTAATTTCAGGGGCAGCTCAATAGTATTCCTGGCAGCCAACTTTCAGGGGCTGCTTACAAAAACACTCCTCGCAGCCTACTCCACAAATTAAATATGTTTTTTTAATTATTACATATATTTAATTTATATGCTCATTTGATTAAGTTATTTATTTTTGTAAACTTCATTAATTAAAATTTTGTAGTCAATACAAACAAATTTCTTTCGAATAAATTAATTTTATTAAATATAACATACAATTCTATCGCTTACACATGCAAATTTTTGCATATCATATTTTACGCTACATAGCACATTTAATAAAATTTTAATAATAAGAGTTATTTTAAAAACTTCTAATTTACTTTAAAAAGTATTTGCTAACCTTACCTATTTTATCTTATAAAATGTGGAATATATTTTCAAGTACAACTAATTGAATTCATATCTCCATATCTCCATACATAACTTCACTTAAACTAAAAATTAATAAACAACTCAACAAATAAAACTTTCTTAGTGGTTCAAAATTTGTCTTAAATTATTCATGAAATATTTTTCTTCGAAATGCTGTGCACTCGTATAACTTTTCCAACAAACGAAAAAACAATGGTGTGTTGTTAAATTCCAAGATGGAGACAATGAAGGTTGGATTATAGTTAGAAGATTTCTCTGTGCATAGGCCTGTCTCTCTCGTCGGCTGCGAGTTCCCCTCTAGTGGTTGCAGTAGAAAATCACTTAAAATTAGTTTGAAAAATCGGGCGAGTTGCGCATCCGTTTTATGTCATCCGTGAGAGACACTATGTTTACTCGACATTTCGAGAGACTCGATACTCGTGCTTATGTTTCATACTTCAGTTATTCTAAGCCCTTATTCAGTATTACCGATGTACATGATTCTGTAGACTCGTCTATTGATAAATAAATAAAAGGTTTATGTACTTTATAAAATATTTATTTATTTGTTGCATCTAAAAACATTATCATGATTCAATGTTTCGGGTTGCAGATTCGAAACTAAGTCATTTTTTTTTTGTATTTAATAAAAATTATTTTAAAAAGTGCTCATATACCCGTTTTACTTTTTTCATTAATTAAACTTGATTATGTTACGTTAAAAACATTAAATTTATATATTGCAATATATCGACGAAAATGTTTAAAAAGATGCGAAAGATAAACCATAGATGGTCAACCTCCATTCATGATGTCATCGAAATCGTGTCCAGGGCTTGATTTTATCTAGGAGGCCATGCCCGACCGCGACTTTTTTTTCCCAAACCACTTTTTCCTAAAGACGTGGTTATCGCTAAAACCTGGTGTAAATAAATTGGAACTGCTGTACGCTCGAGCGGAATCTTGTTAGAGCCTCGAGTCGGGGCAGTTTATTCAAGAAATGGGGGTGATTGCTTTCCTTAGTTAGCTTTGCACGAGAGATAGGGGAAGCAAATTTGTTTATTTAAGTGAACTAATGATGAAATAGATTTAATGAATACATAATCTAAAGAACAATTAATTATTTAATTAACATTTAATTGAAAAGAAAAAAATGAAATTTGTCAGAATAAAAAAAAATTCCTGTTTTAGCAGGCGGGGGGGCCCCGCCCAGGAAAAAAACAACTTTATAACTCCAAACAATGTATTTACAAAAATTATTCGTCTCAATGAGAGAAGTCCATACACGTCTAATTTATTGGCTTTAATTAGCTTGTATGAATACAAAACAATTTCTTCATTTTTAGAAAAAAAATAATTAGTTATGGCATCGTTATCCAACGATAAAAGGGTTTTAGCATCAAAATGTTACGAGCAGTAGCGGCTCGTGACTATAATAATTGGACGGGCACAAATACAAAATTTCAGGTTCTTAGGCGTTTTCGTACAAAAGTTATAGCTTGATTTGTTTTTGGAGCCTCGCGGCCCCTGCCGAGGACTCAAAGGACTATATCAATTTTAATGTGCAATAGCTAAAATATTAAGCAACACATTATAAATATAAAACATTTCAGGTTTCTGGACTTCTGGTTTTAAATTTATAGCTTGATTTGAGATTGAGGCCGCAAGGCCCCTGCCAAGAGACTTATACATATATATATTAATAAAGATTAGCTAATTTTTTAAATATCACACTATGATTAAACAAAATTTCAGGACCGCAGGCCTTTCCGTACAAATTTTACAGCTTCAATTATATTTGAGGCCGCCAGGGGGGCCCGTAACCTATACCATTCTCCTTGTATATTGTCTATAATTTTTAAGTAACGCACTGTATAAATATAAAACTTCAAATTCTTAGGCCTTTTTATTATTCAAATGTTAGAGCTTATTTGTGATTTGGGCTAAAGGACCCCTGTGGAGACCTAAGAGCCTTATACTAGTTTTTCGTGTATATTAGCTAAATTTTTTAGTAAACTACGATAAGTATACAAATTTTCAGATTTCTAAGCCTTTTCGTTCAAACATTATAGCTCTTTTTGTGTTTAGGGCCCCTGAGGACTATATAAGTTTTAGTGTATAAGTATTATATAAACGTAGGAGTTGTGTTAAATTATATATTAATTGACCTTTATCCCCTGTATTGTGATTGGTTGCCACTAAACGTCACTGATTTTTTTACAAAATGCAAATGGCGGATACTGGACGTGTTAACGGCATTTGTTGACTTTATCGTAAGTGAAAGTTTTAATTGTTGTTGTTCAAAATTTTTATTGCTATGCTTATATATTGTTGTATTCCCAATTGTCAGAGTGAGGAGAAAGAAATAAACATCATTAGAAAATAATTTTATAGGTAATTTGGAAATGACTATGAAATTAAAATTATGAAAGGTTATCAGCAAACATTTAAATCATTATATTTTGCAAATTTCAGGTTAATAATGTATGTTAAATTAATAAAGATAATAATAAAAATCTTTAAAGTAGTAAAAACCTACGGAAAATGTAAAAAAATGAATTTTACTCAAATCACAAATGCTTACAACACGACCAAGGGACGCCATTTTTTATGTGGTCACATGGGTAGTCAAGGCTACGAAGGCTAAGAAAGTGTGTGAGAACGAGAGTTTATTATAAAGGTCAATTAAGGTAAATAAAACTCCTTTAATATAATATCACTTCCCTTACACACAACAATCCTGTTCACAACAATCAAACTAATCATAATATCACACATTGCATTAGATTACATTATTTTGCTTTTTATTATTATATCTTCCATTCATTCAAAAAATTACTACTGAAGATGGGAAAAAAATCCCGAAAACGTTATAATTAATATATTTCAAGTTTTATCATCTTCGTATTACGAATCATCAAACTTTCATCATAGACCTTCTTCATCTGTAACTGTGTGCCTCCCTGTGCTCTTGTAACATTCCTCCACTAGATCTTCGTTTCTTCAGTGTTTCCTCTGCATTTCATCTGAGTTTCTCCACAAGACCTTTGTTTCATTTGTGTTTTCATCCTTCAACATCTACTTTATCAATTGGGTGACTTTTGTTCTTGAATCTATTATTTATTTTAATTTATTTGTTTTCTTTAATTAAAGGAGTTTTATTTACCTTAATTAATATATAATTTAGTGTCTAAGAGCTAAAATTTAAAGTAACACACCATAAACATGCAAGAATTCAGATTTCTGGACTTCCGGTTCAAAAGTTATAGCTTGATTTGGTACTGGGGTCTCAGGGCCCCTGTCGAGACCTAAGAGCCTTATTTATACCAGCTAAATTTTTAAGTAATTTTCTATAAGTAAACAAAATTACAGATTTCTAGACCTTTTCGTTTAAAAGTTGTAGTTTTGCTTGTGTTTGGGGCCTGTGGGGCTCTGCTGGGGCATTTTTTACTTTTTTTGTATGTTTGCAAAAATATTTTAGTACACACTACGAATATACAAAATTTCAGGTTCCTAGGCCTTTCCGTTCAAATGGTATAGCTATCAATTGTATTTGGTGCCTCGAGGCCCCTGGCGGGGTTCTAGAGGCTTATATCACCTTCTATATTGGCTTTCTTTTTTAGTACCAAGCTAAAAATATACAAAATTTCAGGTTTCTAGCCCTTTCCGTTCAAAAGTTATAGCTTGATTTGTATTTGAGGCCTCGAGGTCTTCTGGCGGGCTCCATAGGCCTACATCATATTTCTTTTCTATTTGTTATATTTTTTTAGTACCAGACTATAAATATACAAAATTTCAGGTTCCTAGGTCGTTCCGTTCAAATGTTATAGCTTCAATTGTATTTGAACCTCGGAACCTCTGGCGGGGTCCTAGAGGCTTATATCACTTTTCTTGTATATTGGTTTTATTTTTTTAGACACGCACTATTAATTTACGAAATTTCAGGATTTTTGCCCTCTTTGTTCAAAAGATAAAAAAGGAACCATGAAATTCATACCAGTGGCTTCTGAGGGGCCCCGGGCCACCCTAGAGGATTCGTATATTTTTCACACCGTCCTCTGTATAGGGCCTACGTGTGTAGAAAATTTCAAGCCTCTAGGTCAATCCTTTCAAAAAATTATGGCATCAAAATATTACGAGGAGTAGCGGGAGGATTCGCTATACTTCAAATAAGAGTTCTTTATATTCTGAAGTCAAATAGTCAAACTCTGACGTCACAAATTGCTCAAACGCAATAAAAACTCCATTAACTTGAAAGGAAGTCAATTGGGGAAACCACAAAAACACATGGTTTGATCCACCCTAGAGGATTCGGTATATTTTTCGCTCCGTCCTCTGTATAGGCCCTATGTGTGCGGAAAATTTCAAGCCTCTAGGTTAATCCTTTCAAAATTTATGACGTGTGACATACATGTTACATACATCTGTACCATCGTTAATAGGGTTTTAGATGATGCTAAAACCCTAAAAATTAATATATTGTGTGGGAAACGAGCACATAGGCCAAGTTGACCAGTAAGATCTTACTTTATTGATTTCAGTCTGGTTTGTAACAAATGTCCCCTAGATCTGCTTAACTAGTTCGATATTTTGGGGTTGTTGTTTTTTAATAATTTTTATTTAGCATGATTGTTTAAAATATTTTTAAACGTTTATTTTTAAATCGATCAAACTTTGAGATTTGTTAGCGAGAAGTTGACTCTGATTTTACCTAATGCTGTTTTCCATTTTTGTACAGTTTTTTTTTTCTCTTTTTTTAGCAACATTACTGGACACGATTGCTTTAAAATGTAAAATTCCTCACCTTCTGTCATTCAATTAAAAAATAATGCTTTTCACTTAATAGGCCACAGAACCTCACTTCATGGAAGATTTCAGCTACATGTCACAACAAAATAATCGATGACAACTATATCAACAAAATAATCGATGACAGCTTAAAACATTTTAATTTTAAGTTCCATCATAAATATATTACAAATGAACAATAATTTAAAGCATCAAAAATGCTGATTACAAAAATATCAATCTAATTAGTGCATTTTATGCTTATGTACAGATTTAAGAAAATAATAATAAAGAAAATAATAATAATAATAATTTCGTGATAATAAAGAAAATAATTTCAACATCAATGTTTTTAGCCTAAATTAATGTTTCTAGTTACACACTCTGATAAGCTTGCTGTTTCTTGTTATACCATAATTGTGTTCTGTAGCCACACACAGCCTCTTCCTTGGCCTGCCTGACTGTTGGCAACTCCTCCCTCCATGTCCACTTTTTCTTCTTGATATTGCAGTAGGTTGTGCTGGAATAGTTGCAGCTTTTCTTCTTGCTCTTAATGGCTTAAAGTTTTCTTTTCCGAAAGTGTGCAATGCTGATATCAATCCTGCATCCATTATGAGGTTGCTTATTTGCTTGCTAAAAGCATCTACGGCATCTCCAAATTCTATGGGTCTGTTTTTTAATTTCTCCCGAATCAATGCAAACGATTTTTCTAATGATTCTTCTCGCTGTATCTGTTCTATTAAGTCAAGTTTGGGCCTTACTTCTGAAGACTTACTTCTGGAAGTACATAGCTTACATATTGTTCATCAGTATTTGAAGGCAAGTTCGACTGAATATGACTGATGGATTCAGCTTTATCACAAGGTCTAATGCTGGTGCTACTTGTCGGCAAGCTTGGCTCATTGAGGAGTTCGTTAGCATTTCTTGTAGATGTCATGGAAGTGTACCATTTTATCTGGTATAACAGCCTTTCCTGTTGCAATTATGTGGTACTTCTTTCTCTATTTTTCACTTATTGGCACTATGTTAGTCATGTCTTTGTTGGAATTAAAAGCCAGATAGTGCTGGTGCTTACCAGCTCTTCCATTTTTACCAACTGAACACTCACAAATGCCTATACCGCTGTTAACTAAGTACTGTGTTTTGCTTGTCATATTAGTAACAATGTGGATATCCGCAGTTAATTGAACAGCTTGAAGGTCTTGTAATTTTTTCTTAAATGGTATGTATTTTAGGTGAGAGTAAGCTTCATACCTTCCATTAATCACATCTATGATTTTCCTAGTATAATAAAGTGGTAAGTCTGCAGTCAGAAAATGAAATAATTGTTGAATGTTATATGCCTTTGTGCGACATAAAAATTTTTTCTTTCAATACTTTCATGGCTGCTTCAACATAATTATTTGCGTTGTTTCCTCTGCTATTTTCCCTTACTTTATAGCTCCACAACTGAACACTGTTCAAATAATTAGAACAAATATAGTTCTGGAAATGTTTATGCTTTTGAACGGCTTCAGATTCGTGAAAGGCTGATAAAGCTACGCAATATGTTGCTTCATCATCTGCCATGACAACTGCTTTCCACATACTCTACATTTCTTGTCTGTTTTCTTTTTCTACCTTATTTTTTCCATCCATTAGCCACCGCCAAACAGCTTGGAGAACATGAAAAGAGCAGAGCCAAATTTTTGAATAGGGAGAAACATATTTGAGCCCATTTTGTTCTGCACGCGAGTTGTCAGTCATAAATGTCGATGGACCATTGTTTCCATTACCACCAAATGCTTTTGGAGGCAAAATTTCTTTCAAAACTTCAAGGCCTTTTATAAAAATTTCTTCAGCTTCTGATGAACATAAAAGTAACCCAAGTGGAAGACCTCCCACCTCTGAGTCACACATAAAGAGAAACACTCTGCAATTGAAACGGTCCATAGTCCCAGAGCTATCCACAAATACAATATGGCCTGCTGAAGACAACTCATGCACTCTTATCATTAGAGGAGGACATGCAGCAATGACGAAGTTGTCATTAATTACTGCAATTTTGGATAAATTTTCTGAAGATTTAATAAATGTCTTCAAACTGTTCAAAATATTTTCTTCTGGGCCATACTGATTTCTGAAGACTTTGTAGTAAAGCCTATACACCCAACCATTAGTAGGTAGGGTAGCTTTGTCAGCTGCCACTTTAAAATATTCATCTTCAAAATCTTCCATTAAATCTTGCCTATACAACTCATATGCTCTGGATGGCATGTGATGATTTTTAAATAATTCTAAAAACTTGTTAGCAACCTCTTCTTTGACATCTCTAAATTGAAGAGCCGCTGCATTTGCACACTCGTGGTTATGCTGATGAATTATATTAATCAATGTTGGAAAATCTCTTCTTAAATCGTCCTTAGACCTGCATTAAAAAAATAAATAATAAGCCACATTTCCAAACGCTGTAATTTGAATTTGCCCAGATAAAAATTATTCACTTCACTCTTCGACAACCAACAGAAGATTTGATAGTAACTTTCAACTTTGCTGGACATCCTGTGTTCTTTTTGGAATTTTTTGTACCATGACTTTCGGGATGGGTCCTATGCTGACATCGATATGTCGCCTATTGAAAATGTACAAACAAAATTCAGTATTTTTGTAAAGTTTGCAGCTTTTTGAAATTACGAAAATAAAAATGTATTTTTCTGCAAAAAAATAAAATAAAATAAAGCATAAAAAATAAAAAAATTGACACAAACATTAATCTGTGTTTTAAATTTCAATAAGCGATATTTTAAGAGCATATAAGAGCTCCAGATAAACAGCTTGATGCTTAGAAGAGCTCAATTTAGCTCGGGCTTTATGAGCCAGTCATAATGTTTCATGCTTTTAGCCAATGAGAGTACTTAATCATTCAGGTATACATCACGTGCTTACTGTTTCTATTCTAGGGTCATAGATCTCTGCAGTGTTGCCAACTTAGGGTTTTTCGCGCTCCCTTGCGCGAAAATTATGAATTTTCATGCAGCAAAGCTCCTACAATCCGGATTGGCTCCGAATTCTATTTCCGGTTTTCAAAAATTTTCAAGAGGCTTCTCTTTTAAAAGCTTTTTATAACTTTGCTGTGTTAGTTTGTTTAGGTCAAATCTTGTAATCAATATTAAACCAACTTTCCGACAAGCTAGGGAGCTGCAATTTGACACACTTATGCAGAATCGATGACAATTTATGATAAAGAAAAAAATTTTCAAATCGGTTCATTGGTTCGTGTTCTAATGGTACTAACTCATTACTACGAATTGATTGTTGTAACAAATGGACATTTCGTTATGGCGAGAGGTAAATGTATCTATTGTTTATTGTTGCAAAATTAAGCTTTATTGTTGCCACTAAATAAAGCATTATAAAAGCTTGGTTTGATAAAACCCTTTTTACATAATCTTGTTTCATCTCACTCCGGATAAACGTACACTCCGCTTATAATACAACTTTTCATTTCATTTTCCAGCTTTTCCTCCAATTTTATGCATTTAGATCAACCTTTTTAGTTTCTAATTTTAACTCCCATTTATCGGCCTCGGTGGCTCAGCGGTTGCGTGATCGCCTCTGATGCCCGAGTACGCGGGTTCGATCCCGGCCGAGAACGACGAGGATTTTTCAGGGGGAAATCCTGAGATCACGCACTTTCTTCGGAAGGGAAGTAAAGCTGTTGATCCCGTGTAGTCGTTTGCCGACTGCACGTTAAAGAACCCTAGCGAGGCAAAATTTGCGGCTCCTATAACGCCGTCTTGACATGACCAAAGCATTTGAAAAGACGTTAATACCAAACCAAACCTAACTCCCATTTTTTTTTTTTGCTTCCCCCCCCCCTTCTTTTTTACCTTTCTTCTGCCGGGTTTTTTTTTTAATCATTATTTCTTTTGTATGTCCGTTCTATTGTATCTGATAAAAGATTAGGTATCTTAACATAATAGTTTAAAAGCAGTTGAATAATTTTTTTTTACTTATAAACCAAAAAATAAAAAAAAAATTGAAATAGATAACTGTTTTGACTTTTTGTAAACTCCGCTTATAAAAGCCTGTTTTCAATTCTCCGACTGCGCTCTACTGTGGACTCTTAAAAGTGGGATACACGAGTAAAAGATCGGTATCCATTATATTACATACAGAGGCACAGCCAAGAGGGGAGAGGGGGATTACAGCCCCTCCCTCCTTCAGGGGTTGAAATTCCAATGAAACAAACACACAAACAAATGGTTGACTACAATCTTGTAGGCAGCGCGATATTTTATCTAAAACTTTCCTAGGGGTGCATGCCGAAAAGCATTGAATATTTGTGGTTACTGAGTACTTACCTAATAAACAACAGTCACTCTTGAAATTCAGCTTTATTGCTACATGATAGACTGATTTCTGCACTGTCGTCTTCAATCGTTGTTCCTTCCTAACTGACAAATTTGGTCCCTTCTGGATAGAGTTCCTAAATTTAAAAGGGTTCTTAGCCCATTCAGACCCGAATTTTTTCTTTTAATGTCAGAATTTTTTCCTTCTTTGAAAATTGTTAAATAACATGTACCAATGATACAAATACAATAATTTAAAATTGCGATTTACGACCATATATCACCCACTTATGTCCTTCACAGTGGAGATGGGTGTCTTTAAAAATTATTTTTATAAAGTAATAAACTAATAAAAAAACATAGAAATAATACAAATATGTAAAAAATACTTGCACATGAATTTAAGAGCGATATACATAAAAATCACATATGTCCATTGTAATGGACAGAGGGACTGAAAGGGTTAAGATTGAAATCTGCATCCCAAACAAATATAAATACGTGCAGCATACATTGTATCCGCATCCAGTCTCACGGGAAAGTATAAATAAAGGAAGACGATCATCAGATAGAGTAATACCATTGTTATTAGATAAACTATTTACATGAGACAAATTGAAAAGGGAAAGAAAAAATTCCGCGACCTGGAATCGAACCAGAGACCATGCCTATCGCTGGCACTGCTCTTACCAACTGAGCTACCGTGGATATGAACCGCTTTGCTGTTAGAAGATATCCAAATGGACTTCATTGAAGCCACATAGGAACTCAATCGGCAGAGCAAACTATTTACATGGAAGAAAAATAACCGGATAATCAACTCCATAGGCGAGGCCAGCAAGCTCTCTGGTGGTGGCTCTCTTGTGGTGGCGCTATCTGGTTATTTCCGTGAAAAAGTTACTTTCTTAGCTTAATCCAATGCATCTTTTAATGCTCGTTTTATTGAGATATTTTTTTTAAATCGGATAAAATCAATTAGATGCATGTTAGCTTCTGTAAAAATTTATTAAAAATCAAGCGACTAAGTTAAATTAGTTTAAAAAATTAATGATGAAAAATTAATTTTTTAATATCGGAGCGACATATCGCAGCGACAATTTTTTATAAATTATTCTTAAATGAATTTATGCCTTAGGAAAGATACTCTTGGCCTGCGAACTAGGTAACTGCTCCAACCAAGCCTTTCATGGCCGCAGTGGCGCAATTGGTTGTCGCGTTGATGGTCTTAGCCAAAGGTTCTTGGTTCAAATCCTGGCTGCGGAATTTTCTTTCCTATATTTCATCATTAATTTGAACAGCTGAGGTTGGCGTATAATAAAACCCTCACTGAAAATCTTCTGATTTTATTCTTAAAAAAATTATTAAGTGAAGTTGAAGATCTTAGACAAATTTTAAAATTTCCCTATCAAAAGTTTATAAAATGATTTAAAGATGGAAAAAAAGATCAATAGTAAAATTTATCATGAAATTATTAGAAAACTATTTTTAGTTATGATTTTTTATTTTACTATTTTAATGTGGCAAAAAAATTATTTTAAATGAGGCATAACAATGTATTTACTGAGCCTTTTCTATCAATGTTGTAATATCGGGAAAATATATAAAATTAAAAGTACCAACAAGAATAATGATTTGATTAATTATTTGTAAAGTTACATATGCTTAAGTTTTACGAGATTTTGCTTATTTTTTTCAGTGAATTTTACCAGAAGTTTGTGACACCACCATTTAGAAAATTATTAAGCTTTTCGTATGTATTCATCATGCTCGAAGGTTAAGCAATTATTTAATGAATGAAACTAACCAGGGAAAGAAAAAAAAAGATAAAGTCTCGCAAAGCTCAAACATACGTAACTTTGCAAATCATTTTTCAAAGCATTCAGATATTATTTCTTCTTTTTGGTAGCTTCTATTTTTATATATTTTTCCAAGTTACATATTTTTAATATTAAAACAATAAATCAATAAGGATCTGTGAAATAATATTTTTTTGCCACATTAAAAGGGTGAAAAATAAAATAAATGAAAGTTTTAAAATAATTTTACAATAAATATTACTACTGATTTTTTAATTATTTTCAGCTTTCAATAATTTTAATAAATTTTGATATAGAAATTTTTATTTTTGCCTAAGATCTTCAAATTTTCACCCGCATAATTTTTAATAATTTTTCCAGAAGCTAGCTTGCATCTTATTGATTTTATCCGATTTTCGTAAAAAATAAAAATAAATAAAAATAAATAAATAAATAAATAATAATAATAATAATAATAATAATAAAAAATTATTTCATCAACACGAGCTTTAATCTGTGGTACTGGGTTGAGGCAAGAAAATGAATTTTTTTACGAAAATAGCTATTCACTGTTTTACAACCTTTAGAAATCGATTATCATGTTATTCTTTATCCATTTATTTATCTTCTAATAACTATGGTGATACGGTAAGCTATTTATTAAGCCTTGCACGTTTTGTATTACACCATCATCGGAGGCAAAGAGCTACAAAATTTGATGTTCAACAAATGTTTTGTAGTTGTTTGCCTCCGATAATTCTGCAATACCGAAATGCGTAAGGCTAAATAAATAATTTATCGTATCACTCTACCTGATCATCGCTTTCTTTTATTAATTATGTAACCAATAATTATTAATTAGCATCATTCTAACTACTCGTACGAGGACGTATTGAAAAGTAATGCCTCCATGGCTGTAACTTTTTTATTTGTTAACCGATTTTCAAAATTCTTTTTTGTATCTTATACTCACATTTGTCCTCTATGTAATGCACTATTCACTTTTCGACATAGTTCCCATCCCTTTCCACGCACTGTGCCAACGCGTGACTAGTTGGGTGAACCCGTCGGAGAGGAATTCCGGAATTGTTGTCGACACCAGGATTGAATGGCAGCGTTTATCTCGCCGACAGTACCAACTCATGGCCCTTAAGGTGCTCTTTCCTCTTTGGGAAGTGGTGAAAGTCGCAAGGTGCAAAGTCTTTCATTTTTGAACTGCAGTGTTTCATCTTTGAACTGCAGGCGCTGCAACCCCCTCTGATGTGTGGAGATCGTGTGCGGACGGGCGTTATCGCGCTGCAGAAGAGGATCCAAAGCGTCGACAACAACTCCGGAATTCCTTTCTGACGGGTTCACCCAATTAGTCACGCGTTGGCGCAATGCGTGGAAAGGGATGGGACAATGTCGAAAAGTGAATAGTGCAATACATAGAGGATAAATGTGAGTATAAGATACAAAAAGAATTTTGAAAATCGGTTAAGAAATAAAAAAGTTACATGGAGGCATTACTTATTAATACGCCCTCGTAAATTAAGCGTTTTTATAATTATAAGCTTTTTATAACTTTGCTGTGTTAGTTTGTTTAGGTCAAATCTTGTAATCAATATTAAACCAACTTTCCGACAAGCTAGGGAGCTGCAATTTGACACACTTATGCAGAATCGATGACAATTTATGATAAAGAAAAAAAATTTTCAAATCGGTTCATTGGTTCGTGTTCTAATGGTACTAACTCATTACTACGAATTGATTGTTGTAACAATTGGACATTTCGTTATGGCGAGAGGTAAATGTATCTATTGTTTATTGTTGCAAAATTAAGCTGTATTGTTGCCACTAAATAAAACATTATAAAAGCTTGGTTTGATAAAACCTTTTTCCTCTTAACTTGTTTCTTTTTTACTCACCTTTATATTATCCATTTATAATAAAGCGTGGTGATAGAATTTAGCCATGTGCACGTAGAGAGCTGCTGGGTGGTAGATAGCTACGCCAGGTTTTAGCGATAACCAAGCCTGTTGTGACGTAATTGGCAAAAGTGGTTTGGAAAAAAAAAAGCCGCTGCTCGACCGCGGCAAATCTTGGAGCTCCGCCGAACCGCTTTCTGATGGCCTCACCCTCTGTGCCCAGCGAATAACCGTAACTTCTGTCGACTGCTGATGCTCCATAAACTGCACATAAACGTATGTGGATGTTTCCAACCGTTTTTTGCTCCGCAGTGAGAAATTCAATGACGACACGCTGCTTCTCAAGTTTCGCATTCGTACCATTGTTGGGGACGGAGAAAAAAATTATAGTGCATTACTTTCTGGGCCACCCTTGTAGATTACGATTGTATAATTTAGGACAAATCGGATGAAAGAATCTATGTCCGATTTCGATCTTCGCCACACGATCTACTTCGTTTTAAGCGCTTGTCGGGTTCATCACGACAGTTTCACGATGGAAAGGTACAGGCCTTTGACGGCGCCGTCGCAGAATTCGCCGTAGTGTGAATCCGGCTTTAAGCAAAATTTCTCTTCGTATGGCAAAAACATGTTGCCAATGATGTAGATTGGTAGCGGTACAAGTTTGATTTCATGTATTCCCATAGCCAAAAGTCAAAAGGCGTCAGATCGGGCGATCTGAGTGGCCATGAATGCAGAAAGTATCAACTGAGGGCACGATTCTCCCCAAATGTCGATCGGAGCTGTCGTTCCACAGGCGCAGCAATTTGCGGTGGTGCTCCATCTTGCATAAAGATGTCTGTATGCAGTGCTTGTCGTGCTTGCAATTCTGGAATGATGCTGGTCCGTAACACTGCTGCATACCGCACACCAGTGAATGTAACTGTCTTTAGAACAGTTCCTGAGACTTCTTCGATGAAAAATGGACCGATTAATGACAGCATTTCTATGCCTACAGTTTCATTCCGGTGAGGCATGTAACCTGATGAATCTAACTTTACAACGCCATCTTTAGGCCAAAACCTGAACAATTCTAGCATTAATGTTTTTTCGGTTTTTGGCCTACAGAATCTTTTTATCTGCATTCCTGTGCGAATTATTGAGTTTTAAAGATTTTCCTGACTTTTGGATCATCATGTATATCCAACTTTTTTCGGTTCGATGATAACACAGGTCAACACACATTTTGGTGCCGGCGATTTTTCAAGTGTTCTTAGGTAATTTTAGGTGCAGAATTCAAAAATAACTTTATATTTGTTCCATCAGGACTAGTTTTCGAGATATTAACGTCGCAACGTTGCACAATACAGAAATAGCAGTCATCATTGTGGTTTCTGGGGTCCCTCCAAACCATCGGCACACCAAATTTCAGACTTCTCTTTTGTCCATTAGTCCATTGCCATAAGTGTTCCATAAAAATTTTACACACAACAAGTGGTGCCCACGTTTTGTCTTGGTCACCAAGCTTAACGCCAAAAAATCCAAGGTACGCTCTTTTTTGATAATTATGGCGCTGATAATCATGACGTTTTTTTAAGTAAAATTTGTGGCCATCTATCAGGAAAAACGCCACGAACTTTTTCTCAGACTTATTATATTAACGTCGCACCTCTGTACCATAACAAATAACAAAAGCGCATTAAGTTAGTGGTGCTGTATCTCAAAAACTATAGCTGATAGAGAGAAACTGTTTTCATATTTTGAATCAACACATCAACTATAATCAAAATCAGTTCTAACATTCCAGGCACCACGAAAAAACATTTTTTTTGTTCCCCAGTGTAATATCCTTATTTACTCATATCTATGGTTCATTTAACAGACAATAACAAATAAATTATAGAGCTATAGATTGCTATTAAAGTTATATTCTGAATTAAGAATTTTAAAGTAATGGAAAAATTTTTTTCTGATATAAAAGATAATAGAAAACAAAAAGCAAAGCGAATTATATTCAACAACAAACTTATTTGTATAAAATCTTCTTATTCCGTCGTCACATTCTCCGGCTTTATATTTCTTCTGCTCATGAATTTCAATTTTCGTTAAATTTTAATATTTATGCACTTTTTTCCCGGTCTCAGTTTCTTTTCTTTTCCTTCATGTTTATTAATGAAGAAAAAAATTTAGATTTTTTTTAAGATACGCAGCCTTATTCCACTAAGTTTTCTGAAACTTTAAAGAAACAAAAAAGTGAGGAGGGAGAATGAACAACTATGAGCTGTCAATCAACAGTTTAACTAAGAGCTTGTATTAGCATTTTCAGAACTACATCAAGGAAAGGAGAGCTACTGACAAATGTTGTCATTTGTGAAGAACCAGAAGACAAGATCCACTTCACCACAAAAAAAAGTTGACATTTATTGGCACAGATATACATTTCGATCACAAGGTCATCTATACATGGTGTTTCATAATTGGTGTCCCGTCTTTAGGTCCAAATAACGAGTCAAGGGGAACAGATTGGGGAAAAATGAATATTGATTATTTGGTTTTAATGTCCTGATATTTATAAGAGAAAAGGACGAGACACAAAAACCCTGGAATGCAATAAATAGTTAATAAATAAAACTGAAAAATAAAATAATAATTAACAAATAACAAAATAATTAATAAATATATAAGTAAAATCAAAATAAAACTAAAAAATCAAATAAAGAGCTGACGTTTCGGATAGAGCCTATCCTTTATCAAAGCAAAAAGGATAATTCTCTAAAAGCAAATAGAATATTAGAGAATTATCCTGAAGTTATGAAAGTTGTACGACAATCGACAATCGAACAGCGCAGGGAAAACGAAACGAGCGGTCCGAAAGCAACGCTTTCACTGCCATACTCATCCAGGAAGTAACCAAGGGAAGTACACTGAACTAGGCAAGAAGCCAGATGAAACCTAGTTAAGTCATCCAGGGGATAAGATGGAGTCCTTTCCTATAAGGACGATGAAGTTGATTGTTGATTGACGAGGAACATGGAGCTACGAGATCCAGTAATCGGGAAAGATGGCCTTTTGAATGTCGTCGAAATCGATGTCCAGGACGTGACGAGGCCTGCGATGCCTGAGGAAACTTCTAAATGTGAGTGGATGCTCCAGAATATCTGCAACCAGAGGATTAGGATGGTCCTTAATCTTCGGCAGCAACTTCTTCAACGACTCCTGGACATAGCTACCAATTGGAGGTATATGGAAATTCTCAGCAATAGAAATATGTGTTGCGACTCTCCTGTCAAGTTGGGCGATAGTCCTCAGGGTAACGCTTTGGAAGGATTGGAGATCCTTCCATCTGGTCTTACATATTGTAGCCCAGGCAGGCATACCATAAAGAAGAATGGTTCGTATAACCATCTTATAAAACAAGAGTTTACTATCCATTCCAAGGGCGCTGTTTCGCCCCAGAAGAGCAACCAGACTAAACTTGGCCTTTTTAGCTTTACTTATCGCATAGGAAACGTGGTCACTCCAATTTAGCCTGGCATCTACCGACAATCGACAATCGAACAGTGAAGTGTACATTTGTTAGGATGGGACGAAAGCAGCGCTTTCACAAAGCTCATCCAACCAGAATAAACTCCAAATGAAATACACTGAGGTAGTCAAGAAGCCTAACCAACCCAAGCGGTCTTCCATATTATACAAAAAAGAAAATAAGATTGACGATTGTCAGAAACAAAAAACAAACGAAATAATAAAAAATACAAGGAGAAATAAGATTATCACATCTTCCAGTAGTC
>JAHWFO010019668.1:0-49820 GCA_023313115.1 Rhysida immarginata | reverse complement strand
CAGACAGTTTCGAGCAACCAAAGAGGTAACTGTGGGGCCCCACGGGCCATCGATCCTAGAGACGAGCGTCGGTTACGACGCCTGGCCAAGACCAATCGGCATACCACTGTTGAGTAACTGACACAGCAAATGAACAGTGGGGCCACTAGGTGTGTCAGCACCAAGACAGTTCAACGATCCCTCTAGTGGTTGACTAGCGGTTAAAACCCAACGCATTCCATCCCTTCAACGCATGCGCATTTAGGGTGTTGCTAAAAGGTGTAGCCTACAGATGTATAGATGCTCTTTATCTAGTGCTCTATACAGACGCGATGTTATATTAGCAGTGGGAAAGCATTAGTACTAGAAAGCATACCCTTTCTCATCTAAAGAGTTTACAAAATCTTCTCTTTCTTTAATTAATTTTCTATTTATGCGGCATTGCTTTGTTTTGTTTTTTGTTTTTTTTTGTTAAATGTATAGATTTTCTACTGCATTAAAAAATATAATAATAAAACAAATAACGTTTGATTCAAAAATAAACAAAATAAACAACAATTTTAATTTAGTTTCAAAAGGAATTTTGAAATGGCCATGATTTCTTTAATTTTTAAGTTGTTTTTATTTATTACCTTTGATGTTAAAAGAATATCATGAAATGTTTGATAAGTATTGCTTTTTTTTATAACTATTTAATTTTCGATTGTTTAAATAAGTTATATTTTATCAATTGAACAACTGCCTTTTATTTTTTTTTTATTTTATATTTTTTTAATATTGTATATTTATTTAGGCATTAATTCGGTATTCTAATAAAAGCCAAAAATGGCTTCTGGAAATGCCAATTATTTTGTATGTTTCATCAATATAAATAAAGATATAAATAAAAATAAAAATTACATCAATTTCATCAATATAAATATGTTTCATCAATATAAATATGAATACAACAATACAGGGTGACGGAAACCAAATAGTAGATAATGATACACATAATAATAAAACCCCTTTTGATTTCCCTGATCTGTTTAAGTTCATTTGTTTTTCTTTGTTTC
The DNA here is from genome assembly GCA_023313115.1 of Rhysida immarginata. Classification (NCBI taxonomy): domain Eukaryota; kingdom Metazoa; phylum Arthropoda; class Chilopoda; order Scolopendromorpha; family Scolopendridae; genus Rhysida; species Rhysida immarginata. The sequence continues at coordinate 48,786 of JAHWFO010019668.1, read as the reverse complement.
TACTAAAAAACTATTCTACATTTTACTTTCCCCCCCCCCCCCACCACCGAACCCCAACCCCATGTAAAATCCTGGTTACGCCCCTGAATAACTCAGGTTCTGCAACGCCTAGGATAATGAATTTTGGAGGAATAATAGGGTACATAAAAATATGTATACCGTTAAAATTGATCGTTTTCCAACAAGTACTTTCCGAGTTACGCATTCAAAATCGTAACAGTGCTCACATGCGAGTACTAACCAGCACGTGTTTCGATGTTGAGTGCGTAACTAGAAATATATAGAATACTGTTCTTGTCAATTTAAAAGAAATTTAATAAAACTGCATTTCAAGAACTTCAAAAGAATTTGACAATGAAAGCTGTTATCAAAATTATTCGCGTAATTTGTAATGACGGGATTATGGGAATGTCAATATTAAGGGGGAGAGGCAATAATACTCTACTAGATTTCTGAAATTATTAATTTAAAGATAGGTTAAGTTAATACTCTTTAATTGACCGTAAGAGTATTCTATATTAGTTGTAATGTAATAAAAACCTTTGAAATTTTATATATTTATTTATTTATTTATTTTTATTGATGAAACATGCAATATAATTTGACATTTCTAGAAGCCATTCTTGGCTTATATTGGAATGCTGAGTTAATGCATAAATAAATATACAAAATTAAAAAAATAAAATAAAATAAAAGGAAGTTGTTCAATTGATAAAGTATAACTTATTTAAACAATCGAAAATTATTTAGTTATACAAAAAAAAGCAGTACTTATATTTTGTGATATTCTTTTAATATCCCAAGATAATTTATTTCAATTGCAAAAGGAATTTTGATATGGTCATGATTTCTTTAATCTTTTAAGTTGTTGTTAGTTTATTTCTGAATCAAACGTTATTGAATTTTTTATATTTTTTTAAATGATTGATATTTTTAAATGCATTAGAAAATCTATAACGAAAAAAACAACACGATACTCGCATAGAAAATTAATTTAAGAAAGAGAAAATACATGTATTTGTAAACTTTTTTAATTGAAAAGGACTGCTTTTCCACTACTAAAATCACCACAGATTCGACGGGTCTGTAGGCTACTATTTCACCTTTTAGCACCACCCTAAACGCGCATGCGCTGAAGCGATGGGATGCGTTGGGTTTTAACCGCTAGTTTGAGACTAATCATAGAAGGGAAGTAGTGAAACTTCCTTATGCTTTTACACTGACATAGAAGAAAATAATGTTTTATTACTGAAAATTTAATGCTTGTCTGAAAGCAATTGTTGTATACATTTCTTTATTAGAGTTAAAAGTAAACTAAAAAATTTAGTTGCTGCATATTTGGCTCCAATCGCAGGAATTGTTTTGCAGTTTGGGTTGTGTATTTAATTTTATTTAAAAGATATTGTAAAACAAATATTATTTATTTTTTCTTTGTTTTGTAGTTAAATAAATTGTTAATGAAAGTAAGTATATTTAAAAAATAAATTGAATAAAAAAAATCAAATAGATGCATAATCATAGTACTCTCATATCATGATTATGGTACACAAAATGTTTCTTTAAATTTATAATTAATTTTTAAAAAGAAGTGAACACAATATGGTATAATTCTGTTAAAAAAAAAACCTGACGTTTTGGATAGAGTGAAAGTGATAATAGGGGCTTAGAAGACGTCTTATATACAGGGGCCTTTAGAGGGGGGGGGGGAGAAAATGTAGGGAGGGAAAGCCAAAGACACTGAAAGAAGCTGTAGAAAGCCCCTTGACAAATTAGCGAATAGTGAGAATAGTTGGAGGGACAAAGTGTTCTGGCAGACCGTGCGCTGCCTCCGTGGAAAGAAGTCTCTTTCATCACAAACTATTAAGAGTTCAGATGGAAGGCTTCTGAAAACGGAGAGCGTATTGCACAGGTGGAAGGAATACTTTGCATCTCTTCTTAATCTGGTGACATCAACAACTGAGGCACATGAAGTGCACCTTGGAGCGGAGAATAGTCACGGTAGTATCACTGAAACAGAAGTCAGATGGGCAATTAAGTCCCTGAAGACTGGCAAAGCTGCAGGTGATGAAATCCGGTCCAAGATGTTAAAGGCCCTTGTGACGTTCCAGGGTAGCTGGAAGTCACGTGTGTCCGGCAGAGTGGGTGTATTTAACGTATTAAGAGTATTTACTTGATTTTTGAGGGGCTTAAGTATGTTAGTTAGGCAGGGAAGGAAGTTAAGAGTGATTGCCTTGTGCTAGTTTGTGTTAGATGTAGTACAGAGTGACTAAGCTAGTAAACGGAAATTCTTGAGTATTTTATAACTTGTTGGTAAAGATTTATTGAGAACTTATTTGTTAGTCTTTTATTTGCGCCTATCATATTGTAGTTTCATTTTTGATCGTTCAATTGTTGTTTGGACTCTGAAAGTTTCGTGTGTATGCTTTGTTGGTGGCTGTGATTTTTAGCGTGTGTGAATGTTTTTGGTTGTTGCTCGTGTTTAGTGTTTGTTGTTGTTGGCTTTAGGCATTCCAGAGTCGGCCTCTGAGCGTTGTGGACGTGAGTATGGAGTATGGAGAATAGTACTTTTTCGAACACAGTGAGCAGAGGTTCGAGCTGGGGCGAAGGTCGCTCGTTTTTGCAAATTATAATGTAATTCCTGTGCAGTTGATGCATTTAATTTGTTTGTTAGAATAATTCTGGTTTAAATAAGTTTTTAATAGTGCGAGAGCCGGCGGTGCGAACATGGAAAAAAGCGAGATGGGAGCTTAACGATGTCGGGTGCCGCTAGGATGGGATGCAACGTCTTCGAACGATGGTCAAACGATAGCGAGGAATCAAATGCTCAAACTGCGTGTGAAGTGGTGATGTACGAAGTGTCTGAATACTGGGTGAGTCGTGTCTGTACTAATTGGTTTGTTCGGCGTAGAAAGTCACGGTTGGTGCGAATATTAAGATGGTTCTTCTTTGGCATGACTTCGGCCCACCCCTACCGGAACTCACGTGATGTCAAAGATTTACTCCCCGCCTTCCGTTTGACTTTTGTAACGTTTTAGAATAAAAAAGTTATAGATAAACTTGCCTGATAAGCACTGTAATGGCTTTGTAGTCATTGTATAAAGATGTTGTCGCCATAGAGCATAAAGTTTAGCGTATTAGTGATTAACTTGTCTGGATATGAAAATATACTTAATTGTACTGAGCGGATAGCCACTGAATTGAAGTATTAAGGGGGGGGGGGGCTTCATGCGCGAGCACCAGTGTGCGCACCGTGCAGGATAAAATCACGTGTTGCCAGAATAAACTGCTCGCGGAGCTCACCAGTGGCAAGCAAGTTTAAATGCTCGCTCCCACTAAACGGGGTTTTGGTGCCTCTTCCCTATTCTCAATTAAAAGAGGTGCACTGCATGATCACGAGCAAAAATCATTTTTTTGATACTTGGGGTAGTGAGGCAGCATAAGAAATAACTTGTATCGCTGAGTGGGACCCCACATCCCTTTGGTTCATAGGCATACTGTCTCAGATTAAATTTTGCGAATATACTTCTATTGTATTTGCAGATTTAAGTTTATATGTTTTGATGGGGCCCCGACTTAGTTATTGTAAGTGATTTTTGGTTAAACATAACATGATGTACATTGTTTGTGTCGAATAAGAATAAAAGAACTTGATTTTGTTGTACCATCTAGCCTCCCGTAGTCTTCATTTACTGGTCCCGAACCCTTGATCGCCCCACTCTCCAGCGTGTTTTTATAACTTTTGTGCACATGTACATTACCTGGAGGGTGGAGCTGTCACACCTTAAATCAGGATGATATCCTGCGGCTGACTCGAGTGTGTCAGGTTGCTTGGATATCTGGACAGGCCCCTAAGCAATGGCAGACAGGAATTGTGATCCCTATCTTCAAAAAGGGAGATCAGAGAGTTTCCAACAACTATCGAGCCATCTCTTTGCTCAGCATTCCTGGGAAAGTGTACGCTAAGTGTCTGGAGAAGAGAAGTCGGGAAATAGTCGACTCCAAACTGTTGGGGGAGCAGTGTGGTTTCCGACCTGGCCAAAGCACGACGGATCACATCTTTGCTCTAAGGCAAATCTTTGAGAAATCCTGGGAGTATGCAAAAGAGGTCTACGCTTGCTTTGTGGAGAAGCTCTGGGAGAAGCTCTGGCAAGTGTTGCAAGAGTATGGAGTGGATGGGCAATTACTGGTTGCTATCATGTCTCTGTAGAAAAGCTCTGATATGTGTGTCCGGATAAATGCCATTAAGTCAAGACCGTTCACCGTGGGTGTTGGACTCCGCCAAGGGTGCGTACTGTCGCCCCTCTTGTTCATTATCTTTATGGACTGGATAGACAGGGGCAGCCGAGGCGATGAGCGTGTTTGTGTGGGCGACTGCCAGGTGGAGAGGTTGCTCTTTGCTGACGACCTTGTCCTCCTTGGGTCTTCTCGCACGAACCTTCAGCATCCACTAGACCGGTTTGCAGCCAAATGTGAAGAAGCTGGGATGAAGATCAGTGTGGCTAAAACCGAGGTTCTGGTCCTTTTAAGACTGCCTGCTCAGTGCGCTCTCCATGTTAGGGGAGCCTCATTGAGACAGGTGGAGAAATTCAAGTATCTCGGGATTGCATTCACGAGTGATGGACGGCAGGAGAAAGAATTGGATGCTCGGATCGGTGCAGCAAGCTGTGTCAGACGTGAACTGTGGCGATCCGTGGTAACGAAACGCGAGCTGGGTAACAAAGCCAAGCTCTCCGTCTTCAAATCTATCTTTGTCCCCATTCTCATTTATGGTCATGAGGCTTGGGTAATGACCGAAAGAGTGCGATCGCGGGTACAAGCGGCCGAAATCAGATTCCTGAGAGGTGTGGCAGGTATTATCCTACTAGATAGAGTGTACAGCAGCACAATAAGGGAATCTTTAGGTGTTGAGCAGCTACTTCTCCGCATTGAGAGATCTCAGTTGCGCTGGTATGGCCACGTGATACGGATGCCGCAAACTAGTCTTCCTAGGCAGTTGTTATTTTCCAAGCCGGTAGGTAAGAGACCAAGGGGTCGGCCTAGAACCAGGTGGCTAGACTACATAGAGAATCTGGGTTCGAGTCGCTTGGATATTACCAGGGAGGACATGCGCCTGATGGCGGAAGATCGCGATCGCTGGAGATCCTCCATAGGGCTGCTGCCCCCGCGACCCTAACGGATAAGCGGGTTTGAAAAGTAAGTAAGTTGGAGGGATAGGGGGGTGGGGGAAAGGTAATGAAAGAAAGGTGCCTTTGTGAACGTTATTGTCATTATAAGGAATTGAATTTCATGAAAAAAGGACTCTAATTGCTTTCTTTCTTTTTTGTTTTGGAAGTTGTTATGAAGAATATAAAGACTAACCTCCTATAAGGAGTGGCCACGAGAATTTAAGTGTTTAGCGAATGTATTTTGTTCACCCTGTATTTTGTATTATATCCAGACTAGTTTTTATTTCCTGGCGAGAGAATTGAGGAGAGATGTTTGTAATGCAGTGAAAAGTAAAACTTAAAAAATTTGCAAAATTGTTCTCTTAATATTTGAACTCTTTCTCTGATTGTACTTGAACTGTTATTTATTTTTTAAGAGTATAATTCTCTTTTAAATTTATTAATAATAAACGGCAATAAAGTTTAATAAATGCACAATTGAAATTTTATTTTTGATATGTTGTCATTCATTTTAGATTTTATTATTTTATAAATAAAAGTTAACAGGAAAATAAGCTTGGAGCCGAAACAGCAGTTGCGCCATCATGCGGTGGAAATAGGGAACTACGGAATTTCACTACTTCCCTTCTATGATTATGGTTTGAGGTTGGGGCTCCGGAGCAGGCGTATGGTAACAGCACCCATGTTGACGCCTGTGCATCGCTGAAAGCATCTTCAATTCGCAATGGACTATCGCCTTTGGACCTCGGCCGAGTGGCAAAGGGTTGCTTTCTCTGACGAGTCGCGGTTTCTTGTGAACAGAATGGACGGACGATGGAGAATTCGCCGGGAAGCATCTGAGAACAGGCATCCCGACACCATCGTTGGCAGACGACAGGCTGGTGGGGGAGGTGTGACTGTTTGGGGAATGTTTTCGTGGTATGGTCTGAGTCCACTGATACCGCTGGAGTGTACACTGAATGCTGTTCGTTACCTGACGATCGTCGCAGACCAGGTACACCCCTTCATGTCGGCAGTGTTTCCTCAGGGTGATGGTACCTTTCAACAGGACAATGCTCCCTGCCATACTGCCAAAATTGTCCACGACTGGTTCGAGGAGCATGGCGATGAATACAAGCTACTCCCATGGCCACCAAACTCCCCGGACCTCAACCCCATTCAACATTTGTGGGACCATCTCGATCGCCATGTCCGCAAGCTGGACCCTCCACCATGCACGGTGATGGAATTACGGGATGCACTGATCGCCGAATGGTCCCAGATACCTGCAACCACCTTCAGAGGACTTATTGACTCTCTGCCCCGTCGACTAGCTGCTGTGGTTGCCACCAAAGGTGGATATTCCGGATACTAGCAGGTGGTCATATTAATGTGTCCCGACCCTGTACATCCTACATTAAAAATCCGATTTTGTTTTTAATTGTAATCTTTGGCCGAATAAACCTTATTATACCTTGTTCTTTCGGAATAGCTTTCCTCACTCTTCTGCCTCTCCCACTCAGCACTCTGTTCTCCGCACATCTAGTTTATCTTGGGGACGTCTGCTCAATTTTACCTTGACGTTATAAGCTATAAAATGGTGTTGGGCGTAATTGCTTGATTACTTTCGGGTATAACAATCTGACCGTCATTATCATGGATCTGTCTTTTAAAACTTCTTAGTTGTACCAACAATCTTTTGGCATAGCTGCGAAGTTTTATCCTTTGGCGCGTTATAATATTTTTGGATTTAGCAGATTAGAAAAGGGGCTTAGTTTCTGAATCGAAACACGCAGTTCTGCCTAAGTTGCACCACAGTTTCTCTGAGAAGCCGCTTTAAATTTTGATTGCGAACTGGAATCGCAGATTTTTTTTTTCAAAACAGTTATTAAGTTTTTTTCCGAGTGATAGCGCGCTACGCAGTGTTTTTCAAAAACGCTACAGTACATGCATATGCACAGACTGAATTTTTTTTCATAATTTCAACATATCTTTTGGAATCATGAGTTTTTAAGTTGATTTCAGCAAAAAAATTTTGAGTTTCTGAAACGAACACATAGGCCTTCACTCTTAGAGAGTGGGAGGCCAAAAATACTACATAAAACAACAACGAATTGCTACAAACTAAAATGTTTTTTAACGTTTATTTATTCTTTCCAATAGAGAAGCGGATTAAAGACGCGAGATGGCGTTTGTTAAGTAGACTTTCAATTGCATACTCATAAGCGCATAATTAAAAAATGTACAGAATCCTCAGTTTTAATTTAAAAACTTCTCGCACGGTTCAAAATAACATTTAAAATGTAACTGCCTATTTACATATGCGCATTTACGTTTTGGAATGACCGGCATTATCTTCATATATCCTAAAACACTGATACTTACTTCAACCCAAACTTAAAAACTTAAATCAATCACATGACCATCCAGTCAATGATTAATTCAAAAGGAGCTCTTGCCAGAGAAAGAAGTCAAGAAAGCAACTTGCATTATCCTTCATGTAACCTCACAGAAAGAAGTCAAGAGGTGTGAAATCAGAATTATAGCCTTAGACTCAAGTAAAAAAGCTACAACTCAAAATACGATTTTAGTTGATAAGAATCAAACCATACATGACAGTTCTCTATTAAATAAAATTCATCGAATTGAAAATGGACTGAGTGATTTAAATATTCAGAATACCAGCACCATAAAAGGAAAACAACAAGTTGAAACAGTTAATTGTGACAATATTAAATATTATTACAATTAAACGAAATATAGTCAACATTGACGATTCACCATCAAATTCTATAACTGCACATTCTATCACCCATAAAATTAAACGATTTGATAACGAAGATAATTGGGAGTTACCCATAAAACCTGCCTCAACGATCAGACTATGTTTAGGATACTTAGATACAGGTTTAAATCCTGCTTTGTTGGCTAAGAAGTTGTCTACCCAAAACTTAAAAGTCCTGGAATGTGGTAGGTGGATTACAAAAGTGGGAACACCTTCCCAATATTTCTTTGTACGAATTAATCCAAAATGTCAAGACCAAGCATGGCAACAAGTTAATTGGCCTATAGGACTCACAGTACGCTTATTTAAAGGTAAAAGTCCTTCATTACTTGAAGACGCATACCGTGATCCCTCATATGCGAGGCATCGGCTGCGACAAGAATAAAGTCATAACGTTTACATCCCAGCTGTCTTCTTCAAAACATATCGTAATAGCGTATGCCAATGTACGGTCAATTTTTAATAAACTGGACGACATTGAAATATGGTTAAATACTGGTAATATTGATATACAACCTCTGACAATTAAGTTCGGTGAATGAATTCACACAACAAAATGCAAAACAGATAGAGCCACATTTACTTTATTGTCCTTCGAAATAATCACCCTGGAAGGCAATATGCTATTGGGATCGGGTGTATAAGTCCTGGAAGCTCCTTAGGAATGGCTTTAAGTTCACGTGTCACATTTGCTTGAATGTCTGGAATGTCCGCAAATCTGTGTCCCTTTAAGGCCCGTTTCAGGCGTGGGCACAAGAAAAAGTCTGCCAGTGCCAAGTCTGGTGAATAAGGTGGATGAGCTATGGATACGACCCCTTTGTTGGCCAGAAACTGTTGCACGATTACGGCAGTGTTCCTCTTTGATCCATTATCCACAGTTACGTTCGCACGCTACACCTTAACTGAAGAAACGAGCTTCTGCTAAACCATTGCACGCACAAACGTGACTTGTCTGAACTTGCTTAAACAATACTGGGCTTGTATTCACATGCATTGTTACTCGCGTAAAGCTCGCACAGATTAGGATGTGACGTCATTCACCGAACTTAATTGTCAGAGGTTGTATGTGCACTTACTGAAACTTGGTTGACTAAGGATTATGATTCCAATATAATTTGTCCCAAGGGATATTCCATATTCAGAGCTGATCGTCCCTCAAGAGGGGGAGGAGCAGCATTGATCATTAAAAATAATATAAATACACGTGTGATTTTAAGTGAATCTAATTCGGGCCTGGACTATATATTGGTTGAGTGCTATGAGGCAAATACCAAATTTAGATTACTGACAATTTATCGACCGTGCTATATTGACTTCCAAGAAGGGATTAACATCATTCAGAATTTTGACTCAAATTCTGACTACGTTATTATGGGAGATTTTAACATAAATTTTTACTATAATCGATGGCTGTTAGTATGATTAAACAAATTGCTAATCTACATCATTTGATTCCGATTATTGATAGCCCTACTCGGATTACGAATAAGTCCAAAACTCTTATCGACCAAATTTTTATACCAGATTCTTGACCGGTGATAAATTTAAAAATGGATATTCTACCCAAGTGTGACCACTTGGCGTTTGTGGCGACCTTGAATTCCAATAAGTATAAAACTGTCCAAATGAAGAACAGTTCTAATAAGTCACTAAAATATACCTGTCAATCTGTGAACTGGGATAGATTTAAGCAATTGATTAATGTTCATGATCGGTCTCTATATTTTGAATCAAATAACATTGATACGATGTTTCAAAACCTAAATCAGATGATATACGAACTTTTAATTCAAGCCGGTTTGAAGACGAAGATATGTATTGCCCGTAAGAAATCTCCTCCTTGATGGAATACTGACATACCTAATATTAGAAAAAAAAGGAAAATAATTTATAAAGATTATTGTGAAACCAAAAACACTGAAGTTATAAATGAATTAAAAGCCCTTAACAAAGTCTATAAACTGAAGATTAGAAAGGCTAAAAGACAATATGTAGTGAATACTAAAAATGAGTTCGATCTTTGGAAATATGTAAATAGTAGGAACAGGAAGGAAACTTTAGACTTAAAACCGGAACAAGCGATTGAATACCTACATTGGATTGACAATCCTCTGGACTTAGAAATCAAAGAGCCAATTATACACATCCCTTGTTAAGCCGAAGTTGATTGGAAGTTACCAACAAATTTACCTCATCATATTTATTGGGTAAATAAAAATATCAAATTTAAATACAATCCTAATGATGGAATTTTAAACAATGTGACACTTAAGAAATGGGGACATCAAGGAAATAATCTTTTAGCCGTTTTAATACACAAAATTTGGGAAACAGAACAATTCCTCACCACACTTAAACAAGCTCTTATACGACCGATTTATAAAACAGGGGATAAATCATTATTAATGAATTACAGACCCATTTCTATTCTTCCAAAGGTGTATAAAATCATTGAAAAAACTTTATTTACCCCTATGATGGAGAACCTTTGGGAAATGCTCCCCACCAATCAATATGGGGGACGCCCTAAAACTTCAGTTCAGGACTTACTTCTTACTATAATGTTAGAGGCAGCTGAGGCCCTTGACAGAGGCCACCGTTTTGTTATCGCAACTTTTGATATTTTACCCTTTTAGGACGGGAAAATTTTGATCAAAAACGGGAAAATTGCGCTAATTTATTCAAAAATTTTTTCTAGCCAAAGTATATTTATTTATGGCGAATTTTTTTTTTGCATGTTTTTTATTGATGTTTAGGTCACTATATGAAACAGTGTATTTTATATTATGTGCATAATTTATTTTTAAAAATAACTCTGAAAAATACAAATATGAGTAAAGAAAAATTAATCTTGTTTTAATGAATTTTTAGAAAAAAAACGAAAATTATTTCCAATTAGTAAGTTAGGCTGAAAATGTGAAGTATTTCATTGTCTGTATGAGAATTAAAAAATAATTAAGAAATTTTATTTATTATTAATGTTATGAATTTTTTTTCATAACTATGTGGAGATTTCAGGGGTTTGAAGTTGGCGCCATGACGTAATTTAATGCTAGTTGACGTAATCGCGTAGATCTAACTACAATCAATCAAAATCCAGGCCCCTCCTTGATCCACCAGAGAGCTCTTGAGAATGTGATTTTATGTGCATTTTATGCAAAAAAATAGCGCTTGTAAATTGCATATATGCTATAATAAAATTAAATATTCATCGTATATAAAGTAAACAATAAACGAATAAAAACAACATTACATTCCAACCTTTCTAAGCATTAGTGCTGCGCGATGTCGATGTTAAACATCGACACATCGATGATTTTATAGTATCGATGTTGGCATCGATGTTTTCCCTGCTACTGCATTATCGATGTTGTTAGTTGTTATACGTCTCGTACGCTTCTCAGATGGCAGCACCGTTTTTTCTAGTTTCAGCGCTCATAGCAGTGAATTTGTAAGTTCTTTTAAGCGGCAAAGTTTTTTTTAACATATCTTATATCGATTCCAAAATCGATTTAACATCGAATGGTTTTGGAAACATCGAGGGGTGGGGGTGGGGGGGTATTTCGGAATGCATTCTGAAATGACGTCATCATGGCGGCAGTCACACCTTATTGTTGTGAATCCGCCAACATTTTACTTTATTTCTATTTTCTAAATTCATTTTATGAATTATCATTATACGTAAAATAAAGAGTAGACTCTGAGAATTAAAATAAAAAAAAGTTCCCTATACCCATGTGCAATAGCAATCTCGCAATTTGGCGCAAAAGTTGAAACTTAGCGAAATCGACGACAAAGAGGTCACTAAAATTACAAGGATGAAGCAAAGGTAAGATAAAAAAATTTTTATATATATTTATGCAGAAAAACGTGTATGGAACAATTAAGGAGGCTACGAAATTTTATAAAAAGCAGGTCTTTGCTAAGTAGAGAGTAAATATATTTTAAAATGAAGAAGTATATAATGGGTATATGAGATCGACGTTTAGTTTTTAACATCCACGCCAGTTCATTTTAAATTAATTATAATAAATACAATAATTCATTCTCCAAGCTAATTATACTGTATTATTATAGAGAAAGGTTTACTGTATAGAATACAGTAATTTTCGTTTTCTTAGACTGAATGAATAAAAAGATAAAAATTTTTATTTCTGACTATATTATAAAAACGAGTAAAAGTGCCAAAAAGCACTCTGCCGTCCCAAAAAGCACTCTACCGTTCCCAGAAACCAACTTTTCATCGAATTACAGCATTTTGGTATTGCAGGTCGATCAATAGAACTACTGCATGACCTCTTTGATATGAGATATAATAGGTTAATTACAAATAACCATTCCTGTTGCTATCCATCAAGTCGAGGAATTCCACAAGGTTCAGCAATCAGCAACATTTTATTTGCTGTAGTGACTGCGCCTCTTTTTGAACTACCTCTTAAATTGAAAATGAAAGCCTGTGTGGATGATTTGATCTTGACAAAATCTTATTCTCTGAATGAATACCAAATGATCGAACAAGATCTCAGACATGATACAGAAATTATCTGTGATTGGTTTGAAAAAAGAAATATGAAAATCAACGTAGACAGACAACTCAATTAATTATTGACAAAAACCAGTCTATTTCAGTTCGCATCCAAAAAATTCTAGGGATCACCTTTGATAACAAATTACGATTTATGTCGCATATAGAAGAGGTGATTTGTCAATGTAGTAAACTTAAATACCTGGTGAAAAGATTACGTTCTACATTAACCCAAAAAGAGATGATAAACATATTAAAGGTCAAAATATTACCAAAAATAACGTATGGTTTGAATCTTTGGGAAAAACCCCATAGAGTTTGGCAGAAGAAGTTAAAAGTAGCGTATAATAGCATTATTCGTATGGCTTTAAATCTTCCTTTGTATCATTCTATAACCCAGACCGCCATTGAAATAAACCTATTAACCTTCCCCTACTTTGTAGATGTTTGGTTAAAGCTATCCAAATATCTACTCATACTGCCCATTTTGTTTTCCAATGACTCAACTGTTCTCCAAATATAAGAAAAGCTAAACATCTTACTATAAATCCTCCATATATTGTTTCCAGATGGAGAAAAATTCTTTCCATTTAACATTATCTCAACATGGAATAAAATCCCTAGTGACACGAGACAAATTATCATTAGTTGTGATAAAGAGAACTGCTCAAACCATCAATATCATTTAAAATCTGTTTTATTCAATTGGATTATGTCTATGCAAAATGACGAATGTAAATAATTTTATAGAAAATGTTTTACTCACTATGAGTGCTTAATATTTAATTTAATTTTAATTTAGTTTATTCAGATCAGAATGTACAAGCAAATACAAACTGCCCCTACAGGTATAAAATCCAAGCGGGGAAAGAATTCAAAAGAAAAAAATACATTTCGGAACAAATAAATCAAAATCAGATATTTAAAATCTTAAAAATAGAATTGGTTGGGTCATTAAAAATGTCTACATCTTTATGAGAGAGGATTCTATTATACAAAGTGACAAGTTTATAAGAACGAGTGATCTCACCAATATTTGTCCTCGTATTAGGAACTATTAAAGTAAAATACTTATGACGACTTTTTCTAGGAACTGACAGCCCGATAGATGACAGAACCTCGGGCATCCAAACAGCTCCAGAAACAATCCTCTTAAGAATATTAAGAAAAATATTACCAATGACATTGGAAAGAGTAAACACATTTATGAATTCCATATTGAAATCATGCTTGTTATATTTTTTCAGAGAAAATTTAAAAATGCAAGAAATTTCTTTTGTAGGAGTAAAAAGTTTTGAGTTTGATGAGTAAACCAAATTAACACGCCATATGTGACTTTAGGAACTACAATAGAAATAAATAACTTTATGAGAGTTAATGGATTTTTGAAAAAAGCGGCAAGCCTTTTCAAGAGACCAATTCTACGGGAGACATCTCTTACGATGTTGTCAATATGCGGGGTAAAAGATAAGTTATAATTAAATAAAATGCCGAAATCTTTAACTTCGTTCTTTTTCCCAATGATATCATAATCAATCTTGTAGTCAAAAATATAATTTGTTACTTTCCTGGAGAAGGAAACTACGTGTGAGTTGCTCGAGTTAAGACTTAATCCGTTCTATTTAGACCAGGAGAGAATTGAATCCAACGTTTCTAGCATTTTAATACAGTCTTGCCAGCTGTCAAGGCACGAAAAAATTTTAAGGTCATCCGCATACATTAGAATTTGAACATCATTAGTTGGTAAAGAAGCTATTAGGTCTGCAGAGTAGATATTGAATAGCAGCGGTCCCAGGAGGGAACCCTAAGGAACACCACTGTTGATTTTACCAAATTTCCAAGAATTATTTACAGGATAAAGCATAAAATATCTATCAGTTAAAAAGGAGCGCATCCAGGATAGCTTATTTAATTGGAAGCCCATAATCTCTAGTTTCTGGAGAAGAAGGTCAATATGAACCTTATCGAAGACTTTAGAATAATCCAAGTAAATTACATCCACTTGATGACGAGTATCAATAGCCTTCGAGAGGAAAGAAGTTAACACAGCAAGATTAGTTTCAGTCGATCTGGTCTTGCGGAAGCCGTGCTGAATATCAGGAAGATAAGGATCAACAAATCTTGAAAGATGAGTAGCAACAAAGGTTTCGAGAATCTTTGCAGGAAAAGAGATAAGTGCAGTAGGTCTATAATCTTTCGGTGTGGTCGGTTTCACAATTTTAGGGATAGGAAGAATAAAAATAGTCTTCCAATCGGTAGGATAAGTACCTAGCGACAGAGAGAGGTTTAAAAGGTCACATAAAGGGTTACAAATCGCATGTAGACAGCCCTTGAAAATATAATCAGGAAAGCCGTAATAATTATAACATTTGGAGGCAGACAAGGAGTACCCAATGGAGAGTAATTCAGAAGTTGTCAAAACGGGTGCAATAAATTTCACGTCCACTCTATCCCAGTAATTCTGAAGATTCTGAATGTTAACCTCAGTTATCTCATTACCTGCAAGATTCGACTGGAAATAGTCCAAAATATCTGTTTTCGATACCAATTCACCATTGCAACCTTGGCGGGAGCCGTTACCCAAAAGCTTCTTGGTCACGCTCCAAAATGAGGCCGGAGAAGAGTTCAAAGAATTCTCGACTTTTCTATAGTAAATGTCATAATCTACTTTACAAGCACGTTCATAATTTTTTCTGAGTGTTTTAAATTCACTCTGTATAATAATGGGGGTTTTCAGTCTTTTTCCAAAGCCTATGCTTCGCAGTCTTCGAGTGCCATAGTTTGATAGTATCCTGGCGAATCCAGATTGGGAATCTGTGTAATTTATCATTTATGCCAGTTCTGTTCGATTTTGGGACAAAAATGTTAATAGCTTCCAAAATGGTATAAATAAGAAAATTCCATTTGTCATCCACACCATCTAAAGAGTAAAACTCATCCCAGTAATAAGTAGCAAGATAATTATAGAGACCAAAGTAGTCGCCGTTCCTAAAATTAAAACGAGAACCATTCGAGTCGGTATAACGTTTCTGAAAGTCGGTGTTAACACCAGAAATAAGAAGGACAGGATGATAAACATCTGGTGACACTGGAAGTTTCAAGCTTGCAGTAACATTAACATTAAAATTGGCGAACACCTTGTCTAGAGACTCCTCTTTCGCATTAAGCACAAGATTAAAGTTCGAGAGACCCGTCTCGTTGCTCCAAAATGAGGTCGAGCGTTGCCGATGTTTAGCGTAAAATGAAGAGCTTGGGTAAATCTTATTGTCATCATAGTTGAAGTCGTTAGTACAAGAGTGTTACAATTACAGCTCAAAACAAATTCAGACAAGTCACTCAAGAAACTGTCATAATCACTAGTTAACGTGTTGGGTGGAACATAAGTCACTACAATGATTAAATCTTTACTTTTTCTAAAAAGCCGAGAGTTGAAATTAGTGGTTGATGGCGATCGAAGACGAAAGGCTACCAGATCTATGCCACTGACAGTAGAGCTCAAAGGAATGGAGCAAGAGTCAAAATTATTGGGAATGACAACTAAAACATCACCATCTGTAGACATCAAAACCTTCGCCGAACAACATGTATTCTGTGATAGTCATTAAGCCATGTTTCCATAAAATTATTATTCAGGGTGACAAAATGATTGATGTGACAGTTTGGTTCGAAGTCCTCTCACAGTTTTGTATAAAATGTTGAGAGGAATAGATATTTTCAAATTTGGAGAAGTGAAACCTACGGTTGACTCCTGAGTTACGATTTTAACGCCTGGTTCCGCTATCCGTTGTTGAGAGTTCCAGGTGCCCTATTCGTGGAAGCTACCTTTTGTGTTCCGCACAGTTCTTGGAGAGTGAGGATAAACAAAAGCAAGATCAGGATAAACTAAAATAAGAATAATTTAGAATGAAGTTAAAAGAGCAGAAAAAAATAGTGATAAAGAAGAAAATAATAATATATAAATAATAATAATAATAATGAATAATAATAATGTAACAACAGCGGGGAGAGAGCTGACAGCCAGAATCAGCTGAAAGAACGAGCCCCCGTGTTGTCCCCCTACGGGCAAAAGCCCAAAACGGGGTTAATGAGATACATATCAACTAAAATAGGAAAACGCGCTTAATTAATAAAAGAAAATCATAAATCTAAAGTGAATTAAAAAACATAAATACGAAGAAGGACAAAACGAACAAAGACAATAATAATAAAAAAATAACAGCAAAATACTAATAATATAATTTAAAACGAAGATTTTCAGTAGAATTTAGATTAAAATGATTGAAATATTTATTAAAATTAGCAATAAGCTTATATATCGGATCAATATCCGCAAGATTGGATTTCCAAATATGAGGTTGTTTAATATAGAAACCTGTTCTTTTAGACAAAAGGGCGGTCGGAGTAAAAACAGAATAAGAGTAAAAAACGTTTAAACGCCCAAGTAACAAATCCTGTAGTATATTACATAAATTCTTCCGTAAAATTACGCGTAAATCAAATTTAGCCTCTATTTCTTTAAACGAGATTGGGGTAATAGAGCGATCAAATTTAAACCTTAAGAATTTTATGAAGGCTGAAAGTTTTCTATTCAAAGTAGTAAATTTTTGCGTCTCACCACCATACCAGATTAATACAGCAAACAGGACCTTCGGAATAACAATCATTTTAAATAAACGTACAAATAAATGTTTGATAGTTCTTAAAGAAACAGGTCAATCTTTTTAAAAGACCAATCCTTCTAGCAATATCTTTATAAATAGCCTCCACATGTTCGCCAAAGGAGCAGTTATCGGAGAAGACCACACCTAAATCAGTAATCTTAGATTTCCTTGTAATCATCTGTCCATTAATATTATACCTAAAAAGAAACGGAGTCACCTTTCTGTGAAATGATACAGTAGAGGATTTTCCGGGATTAAGGATAAGACCATTATTTCTAGACCAGATCAAGATCTTGTCCAAGGCAATTTGAAGACGCTTACAGTCCTCAATGGAGGAAACCTCCGTGAACAATTTAACATCTTCTGCATACAACAAGAGTTCAACATTCCCACCGCTGATAGTCTTGACAATATCAGCGATGAAAACGTTGAATAATAGAGGGCCAAGAGAAGAACCCTGTGGAACTCCTCGTTCAATGGAATTAAACAAGTTATTAGCACGATTAAGATGTAAACGAAAGCAGCGATTAGATAAAAAAGAGGAGAGCCAATTAAAGACTCTGACCGATAAACCGATAAGCTTTAATTTTCTTAATAATAAAGAGATATTCACGGAGTCGAACGCTTTGGAGAAATCGAGGTATATTACATAGATCTGTCTCCGAGCGTCGACATGACGGAGCATATAATGCGAGAAGAAAGCCAAATTCGTCTCGACAGAACGTTTGCTGCGGAAACCATGTAGTTAATTCGGAAAAGCTTTTTCAAACTTAATAGCCAGTTGGTTCGAAACTATATTTTCCAAGATTTTAGCAAAAAAGTTAATCAGTGTGATAGATCTGAAACCTCCAGATCTACCAGCAGCATCTTTTTTTGGAATCGGAACGACAAGCACCCTCTTCCAGTTTGTCGGGTAAGAGCCGGTGCTTAAAGAACATCTAAAAAGGTGACCGAGTGGTTTAATTAAAGCTGAAAAGCACCTCTTAAAAACATAATTAGTTATATCCTCAATAATCATGGCTTTAGAAGCAGAACACCTATTAGCAATCTCGAGGATTGCACAATCCGTGGGTAAAACAAAGTCGATACTTTCGCCGATTTCAGCCCAACAAGTACGAACGGCATCCTCATCGAAGGACGAGTTGATTGAAAAGGTATTTTCTTCTCTAAAGTTATCAATAAGAGTTTTAATTTCAGAATCTGCTAAGTCTACGATGCCAAAATGTTTCATTTTCAGTAACTTAGTCGCAGATTTCCAAAAAAGACTAGAGTTAGCGACCATATCTTTTTCTAAGGAACAGTAAAAATTCTCTTGATCGGCCATCCAGGGATAGTTTGAATTTTTTTCTGATCTCGGTATAGTTGTTATATGTATCTCGACTATTATAGTTTTTAACTTCTTTATGGAGCCTCTGCTTTTCCCTCCACAAGAGCATTGTACTCGGAGACATCTGAATAGGAGGTTTAAATCTGAGGGCTCTAGTTACATAAGTCAAGGAATGAAACCGGGGAACGCATTGGAGAATGACCGATCTGATTTTAGTGATCAGAACATCCCAGATTAAATTAACATCCTGAAGTTCGAAGAGGTTATCCCAATTGGATTCAGCTAGAAGTTTATAAATCATGGGAAAGTTCGCCCTTTTGAAGTCGAAGATAGAATTACGATATCGGCGAACCGGCTTAACCAAATAATCCTTTAAAGAAAGTATAAATGGAGGATGGTATTTATCGATGGGTACCACAGGAGCATTGTCCTCAACAATCATAATGTCTTCAGTAGAGAAGACTTTATCAAGAGTGTCGAATCTAAAGTTAAAAACATTATTACAGTTAATCAGATTGAACTCCGACATAAGGTTGATGGTGTTGACCTGTCTCTGCTTAGCCAAAAAGGATGAGGAAGTATAAAATGAGGCATCATAATAGTTGAAATCTCCTAGTAGAATAAACTTATTATTAGTACGGTGAAGAACATAGTAAATCTCCTCGAGAAACTGCTCATATTCAGTGGTCAAAACAGAAGGAGGAACGTAGATCACTGTCAGCGAAAGAGACAAACTGAAGATACGCCCATTCGCTAGCTCCACCTTTACTCCAATAGCGTCAATATATCGCGAGGAAAGTTCAAGCCGCATTTCCTTTGCAGTAATGTGAGGAGGAATCGCAATCAACACCCCCCTCCCAAACGGCCATCAGATCTATCTTTCCTAAAAATCCGAAAGCCGTTTCCGAACAACATAGAATTCGATATCGATTCATCAGCCCATGTTTCAGTGAAACAGAAAATAGTGTCTCTATGTAAGTCAGTATACGCAAGAACCTCCATAGTTTTTGTTCGAATGCCACGCACATTTTAATATTTAATTATTACTTCCATTGTCTATTAAAGAAGATTCATTCGCATCCTCCGAATTGCGATTTAAGGTTTGCTCGAGAAGAACCTTTCCATAAAAAGGCTTTAATAATACTCCAGAAGGCCAAAGTGAAGCATCAAATAATTTTACATAATCAGATTCCGAAAGTAAGTTAACAAATGACGCATATGTGTCAAAACGAGTTTTAAGTTGATGTACAGTAACCGAAACTCCATTTCCAAGCGCAGAGTTAATTACGCCATTCATATCTTCAATCGAAGTTGATGGATCCAATCTTGAAACAAACAATTTCTTATTTACAGCAGCATTATTTCTAGTAGCCGCCCGTAAAGAACCAGTAAAACTTACATTATTTCCTACTAACATTATTCTATTCTTTTTATTCTTAACAATATTAGAGGCGGTCTCCGAAGTTGAGGATAAACTATTCTGCATATGCAAAATTTCAGCATGTTTATAATTATTTTCAACGAAATCAGAAGCTTCAACGTTCTTCATAGCAGACTTAGTGGTATTCTTGACACTATCGGCAAACGAGAGTTTTTTAAAAGAAGAATTAGGTACTTCATTTTGAATTAGGCCTAACGAAAGAATCTTATTCAGATTATTAATTATTTGAAGATTTTGTTCTTGAATTTTCAACAGCAACTGAATGAATTCATCCATTAACAACGTAATTTTTGTAGATATATCTTTAGAATTAAATGAACAACAACACTTATCTTTGGTTGGCGAGCTCTCAACAATCTTCCCATTCCCATCGCATAGAGTGGAAGCGGCGGAGGCAGCCGTGGCGGAGCAAGATTCACAGTTCCATTTAAATAATGAATCCCGTGAAGGTTCATCATCAAGACACAATAAATGGAATAAATTATTGCAAAAGCCCTGACATGAGACAAAAGCTTGTTTGCCATAAATGGGCTTTTTGCAGATAAAACAAGGACCTTTTGCTCCTTGTTTGCCATTTTTTTTTATTAGTCATGAGCACGGAGCAAAGTTACTAGCAATCTACACCTGCGGCCGCCTAGCGAGAAAATTCAATTCAATTCAATACAGTTTATTAATTCAAACAGCCGAAGCCTAAAAAGAACAACATACAAGAAAACAAACTTAAAGAAACAATGTAGAAAAAAATAAAAACATATCAGTTGAAAATATCAAAAGAATCCTGCAATCTATTGTAGGTGGACTGAATTCGAAAAAGTGGGGATCTTCGAGCATGTACTTTCTTCATAAGCGTTGGATGGAGACGCATCAGTGTTTCTCGAGAAGAGAGTTGGTACTCGTAGAGGAATTTTTGAAATAATATCAACATCAACTGCTCCGGAAATGATTTTTCTTAAGATGTTCAAGTCATATTGATCACGTTTCATGGTGAGAGATGGTAATACTGTTTGAGAGAAAGGATATCTATGATTCAGAAATCTCAAAAAGATTGATTGAACTTTATCGAGAGAATATGCCTGTTGTTGGGTGCATCCATTCCAGGTCGTACTACAGTACATTAATATTGGTAAAACTAGAGAGGTATATAGATGAAGAAAAGTATTCTTCTGAGTAAAGCTAGCACTATTTCGCAGAATAGACCCGAAGGCCTTTTGTGCTTTTTGTTTAACATGAACAATTTGGTCATGAAAAGTGAGTTTTTGGTCAAATATCACACCCAAGTGTCTAACAGTAGTTTTCTTTAAGATGGGGTGTTGATCAATATTGTAAGGATAAGTTAATCGGATAACGTTTGTTAGTAAAAGTGCATCTAAAACATTTGGAGTAATTAAGAGTCAAATAGTTTTTAGAGGACCACTGGACCAATGCTTGGATAGCATTCTGTAAGATAAGTGCATTTGACAAATCAACAATCTTTTTATAAATTTTTGTATCGTCCGCATACATGAGTACGTTTACTCCATGGAGGGCTTGTGGTAGATCGGACGTGAAGACGTTAAATAGAAGAGGCCCGAGTACAGAACCCTGAGGTACGCCAGTAACAGGAGAGAAAGGATGAGATTTACTTGTTCCAATAACGACATAAGCTTTACGTTCAGTAAGATAAGAGTTAATTAGGTTAAGGAGATTGTCTCTAAGCCCAAAATATTGCAATTTCTTACTTAACAGATTGTGGTCTACCATATCAAAGGCCTTACTATAGTCGAAATAGACAACATCGATTTGACTCGTCTCTTCGTATGCTGAGAAAAGGTCTTCCGTTAAAATTAAGAGATTAGCTTCAACTGATCGTCCAGGGAGAAAAGCATGTTGGGTAGCAGGAAGAGAAGATCTAAAATGAGAAACAAAATATTTATGCAGGATGATGTCAAAAACTTTGGAAATACAGGGGAGAGCAGATATTGGTCTATAGTTTTTCACCAGATCTGAACGTCCAGCTTTAAGAACAGGTGTAACCCTAGCTACCTTCCAGATAGATGGATATACACCGGTGGAAAGGCTCAAGTTAAAAATATAATTCAATAAAGAAATAAGTAGTTCACTTACTCCTTTAAGAATGAAAGATGGAAAGTCGTCAGTAGAGGCAGAAAAGGTATTTCGAAGATTTCTAATGGCTGTGTTAATATCCAAATGCGAAATTTCTCCAAACATGCAGACGTCAGGAGTAGAAAGATGATCATCCATTTCTTCTATGTCTGACGAGTTTGAAGCGTTTGGAGTCGAAGGAGTGCAGAAGTGTTAAGCAAAACAATTGCATATAGCATTAGGTTCATTTAGGACATTGCCATTTTCGGTAACAAGAGTGGTGCAATCACGATGCACTTCCTTTCGCTTCGAGTTGACATATGTCCAAAAATTACGGGGATGATGAAAAATATTGGCTTCAAGCGAATGAACATACTTTACATAGTCTTGAGCTTGTTGTTGTTTACATGCTCTACGTGTTTCAGAAAAACATTGGTAAATGAGGGGATCATTAGACACTTTATATTTTTTGTGTAAACGTTGCTTTTTCTTCATTAGTGAAATGAGTTTTAAAGAATACCAATTAGGATAATGGCGATTTTTACCAATTACCTGGACTATAGGAATGTTATTACACTCGTAATTAAAATGCGGTGTAATTTATTCTGAAGGATAACAGCTGTTTCATTGGGATCGTCAGATCGCATAACTTCATCCCAATTTTCGTGTGCAGCATCTTCATAAAGCTGGAAATAATTTGCGCTACGAAGGCCCCAGCGTACAGTGCAGTTGCAAAAAGAAGAAAAGGAGGGCATAATCGTAAAGTCCGCTGTAAATGGTGGATGATATAAATCAGGTGAGACAAGAGCCTCAGTACTGGGAACAGGTGAAACTGAACAGGTGCAGTCCGTAAGAACAAGTTCAAGGTAGGATCCCTCAGTATTTGAGATAGTATTAACTTGTGAAAGGTTGCAGACCAAGAGAAGATAATTTAGCAAAGAATCCTTTAGATGACAATGATAAGAGCCGGAAACTGCAATGGGGCCATTAAAACGAAGAATCATATCTTGCATATCGTCAAAAACTTGGCGAATCATATCCGCAGAAAGAAGTGGAGGAAGGTAAATGCAGCCAATAGGGGAAAATATCTTCGCACTGAATGATGGATACAGCTGCCATTTTTTGAGGGCAAGAGGAAGGCAATCCTATACTGATACTCATCGAAGTGCGCAGTTTTTGCCCGACTTGTTATTGTATAACGATGGTAACGAGTTGTTGCGTGTTTGGATGTATTGTATAACAATGGGATAAGTTCAGAGCCATGGCAGCCATGGGTCTCGATGCCCTCAAAAGATGGCGGATATTCAATGTTTATGTTTTGATATTTCTCCCTATAAGAAGTTCGCGACCGCCGCCAATGCTAACCTTCACCCAAACGTTGTTAATATCTCGGATCGTGGAGTCAACAGGTACGCAATGGATGGAATGAGAGACAGCAATAGCAGCACCCCAGCCACGGTTTCCTAGACGATCACTGCGGAAAACAACATACTGGGTTCCAAAAAGGGAGCTAGAAGAAATTTCATCTGTGAGCCATGTTTCAGTAAGGCAGATTATATCAAAATGGGAAAGAAGGTGATCTGAGTAAAACTCAGAGACTTTAGTTAGGATCATAAACTAACATCAATGCCATATGTTACTCTCCGATTCTGGCGTATCAGCTGCAGTGTTACTAGTAGTCGAGATAAATTCAATAATAATAATAATAATAATAATAATAATAATAATAATAATAATAATAATAATAATAACACACATATCTTACCACAGTACATTGAAGAAAATCTGTCTTTAGAATACATACACCTACTTATTTACACTGGGGCTCTTACAGTTATATCCACACTGGGTAGGAAACCAATCCATAAAAACACACAAAATTCTTAAACCCAACAGAAACCTAAATGGCAAAAGCGGATTGAGTCTGAGATTGACAATACAAAACATGCACTCAGCGCAAACAGCAGAACAAGTTATTCGCAAACAATGAGAAGACATTCTATAAGCAGTTAAACAAAGATTATACACAGACACAAAACACTGGTCTGCCAAAACAAACAGCACTCCAACATTATTGGTCGTCTCTTGGGTCTGTCTCAGTTGAACATAATAGGGAAGCTAGCTGGATCAGGGAAGAGGAGCAATTAGCATCCACACTATCAAACATGCCTTATACTGACATAACAGCAGATGAACTCTCACAAGTCATTAAACGTACTCACAATTGGAAGGCTCCAGGTGTAGATAGGATTCAGAACTTTTGGTATAAGCGCTTTACCTGTTTGCATCTGGCCCATGCAAAACAGATCTCCAACACTTTGCAAACACCACAGACATTGCCACATTTCCTCACACAAGGAATAACATACATGGTACCAAAGTCACATAACACTACAGATCCCACACAATATAGACCTATCACATGCTTGCCGACACTTTACAAAATAATAACTGCCTGTATCGCAAACAAAATTTATACACACATAGACACAAACAACATTCTCACTGAGCAACAAAAGGGATGCCGTAGAAACCACATGGGTTGTAAGGAGCAACTCCTGATAGACAGTGTGGTCCTACGGCAAACTCACAATAAACATCGACACCTCCATGCAGCCTTCATTGATTACAAAAAGGCCTTTGATAGTATCCCACACTCATGGCTTTTATATACACTACGATTATATAAAATAAACCCTACACTTATCACTTTTTTAGAAAGTACAATGCTGCATTGGAGAACTACACTACACCTCACACTCAACAGTGAAACCATCACGACTGACAAAATACAGATAAACCGGGGCATCTTCCAGGGTGACTCACTGAGCCCACTCTGGTTTTGTCTTGCACTAAATGCACTTTCCAACTGACTGAACAGCACAACTTACGGCTACACAATTAAACATAATAAAAGCTGCCACTACACGCTCTCACACTTACTCTACATGGACGACATGAAAATCTACGCCTCCACACAAACACAATTGCACCAATTACTTGACATTACACAAACCTTTTCAAAAGACATACACATGCAGTTTGGGTTGGACAAATGCAAAACCATTCACATTGAAAATGGAGTACTCAGGGAAGGGGGCTTCACATTAGATGAACCAGATCACATTGCTGCTATGGAAAATGACGAATTTTACAAATATCTAGGATTTAAGCACGCCAAACTTCTGGAGCACAAACACATAAAGAATACACTCACTAAACAATATCTTCATAGGCTAGAGACAATACTTAAAACGCACTTAAATTCCAGAAATTTAATCAAGGCCATCAATGCTTATGCCACGCCAATACTCTCCTACTCCTTTGGAGTCATACAGTGGACACACACAGATCTTGAGGGACTTGAAAGGAAACGACGTAAACTGCTTACAAAGCACAGAAAGCATCATCCACACGCAGCTATTGAAAAACTCACCCAGCCTCGTTCAGAGGGAGGCAGAGGTCTTATTGACATAACAGATCTACACCAGAAACAGACTCAGTCACTCAGAGAATTCTTTCACTCTAAACAACACACATCACCATTACACAAAGCACTCTGCATGGCTGACACAAAATATACACCTCTGAATCTGAACAGCATGCAGAACACCCATAACATTCCTACAACATGCACTAAACTTCAATCATGGCTCGGAAAGCAACTCCACGGTAGACATCCTTCTGACCTCAACCAGCCACACGTCGACAAAAAAGCGTCGAACTTTTGGTTGAGTGAAGGGAGTCTCTTTGGGGAAACTGAAGGAACCATGATTGCCATACAAGACCAGGTTATTAACACTAAAAGCTACAGAAAACATATTATCAAAGAATCGACTGACGGGTCTTGCAGGAAATGCCATATCGCAGAGGAAACCATCCAACATGTCATATCCAGTTGCAAAATACTCACGCAGACAGATTATTTACACAGACATAACCAGGTAGCCAACATCATACATCAACATCTAGCTAAGATACACAAGCTAAGGGACATTCACACTCCTTACTATAAATATATCCCCGACACTGTCTTAGAGAACACCACACATAAACTATATTTTGACAGAGAGATAATCACTGACAAAACTATCCCTCATAACAGACCAGACATTACACTAGTAGATAAGCAAAACAAAGTGACTTACATAATTGATATCTCCATCCCCAATACACACAATTTACAAAAGACATACACTGACAAAATCACTAAATATACGGATCTTGCACACGAAATAAAACGCCTTTGGGGAGTTAACAGAGTACACATTGTTCCTATCATTCTTTCTGCCACTGGGGTTATTCCAAACTCGCTACACAAAAGCCTGTCAACACTAAATTTAAACCCACACTTATACAAAACCTTACAGAAAGCCACAATTCTAAACACATGTCACATAGTAAGGAAATTCCTACACTCAAACATCAATACTCCCACGAGTGGTAACTTTTCCTCCCTCGCATTTGAGTCCCTTGGGCTTTGGCCCTCTTTTGGGTCCGCCTCTGGGATTGGCTTCCGGACTTGATCCGAGTTTGGCTTCCCCAAACAATGATATAATAATAATATTAAACATTTGCATTAACCTTAACGTGCAACAACTCCAAATTGTGGTGATCCTTCACCGGGCTAAAACCGCAGTCGTTATAAAGCAGCTATTGGCAGATTATCCATAAGTTGTGACAACGACTTCGCGGATCAACTCTTCGTAACGATCAATGCTAGAATTCCTTGTGACATACCGTCAGTGTTTTTATATTGAGTATTACTATGCAATTTTTTAATGAAATATGTATTTTATGTATAGTTTATGTTTGCCTTTACTATTTATTTTTGCTCACATAGTTGCTCCTAAATTGTAATTTATCTTGGAGCCAAGCAACAATGGTCATGAAGCTTTGTTTTAACTATCTGGTTGTCATGGACAACAGAGTGCTGTTGTGACTAGAGCTTCGCGACAGCCAGGCATGTGGTGTTAACGACGACATCACGTTTATCGCCTTAAACAAATCATTCTCTTAAAACGCTCTAGCTCTCGACTGTAGCGCGTGCCTCTAGCGACATCAGAAGATTGAATAACTAGGCCTACGCCAGTATGCTTACTCTAAAATAAAATGGTAAGCAATTCTAAATTTACAATTCAACTAAGAAAAGTAATTTAATTTGGTTAAAGTCCAGAGTAGCGGCCTCTAATTATCATCGAAGACATCGGACAGCACCGGCGCGTTTACGTTCTAAAAATTCATCATTGTAACATACCTACTTAATAAGTGAATAGTTCATCATATTATAGGATATTATCTAAGGAAATCTTTAAGTGCAAATTTAGGAAATTTTTACTACTCTCGGCCCTGCGGGCTTCATTGGTCACTGTTTTCCGTTACTCGAACGCCTTCGATATTCTGTTTACGATGTCCCCCTCCGGGGGCAAAATAATGATACATACCCCAACCTTTTTGGTTACAGGGGGCAATTGGTCCCCCCCCCCCCGGCCGGTTACAAGGTTTTAATAACTTTTTAATTAGTTTTTCATTCATATCTAATATTGAACTTATTTTTCCGATGTTTAAATCCATCACCAGATGTACACAAAACGCCGCCGCCAGATGTTTCATGCCCAGACTTATAAAATCGATGATCATTCCGGACTGTCTTGACTGTATACTGATGTAGTGTTTTTTAAAGTTCTTTTTCTCTAAGTGGAAAATTGAGAGCTTCCTGAATAGCTATTAGTAATGGTAGTATACTATTTCTGTACTATGATAAATATCAACTTCTTAGTGAGTTAATGTAATGGAGGTTGAACTGTTTGTTTCTGAGAATGGATTGTAGCAACAATGTATATTGTCCTAGAGTCTAGTCTCCTAGGAGAACTGTAAAAGTTCTTAAGAAGAATTTCTGGGACTTACAAGCTTAACCATAGCTGAAGAAATGCAAGATAAGAAACTACGTTGTTAAAAGCGTGAGTTTTTTCAGTGGCTTGAGTCGATGATAACGCCAAGATATTTGTAGTTGTCTACCCAGTCCCGTTTCTAATTGAATAGAACAAGAGAATCTGGGGGACGCTTGAACTTTCTGTTGAAGTACATTGCACTTTCCGACATTAAGACGGTACATTGCACTGTAGACGAGTGATAACGTGAGCCGGCTTGTGTGCCAATGTCATAATGGCAGTATCGTCAGCACAGAAATATAGATTACAATTTTTGAGGTTCGGGAAATCATGCACAAAATAATTAAATAGCACGGACTCGAGGACAGAACCTTGAGGGATACCGGCCTTTACAACACGGGGCGTGGATATATTTTCACCAACTTTAGCTTGGTAGGACCTGTCGGTGAGAAAGGATTTCACCATCAAAATCAAATCGGAAGGAAACCCGTCTCTATCATCTTATAGACAAGGCCCCCATGCCACACTTGATCAAAAGCTTTACTGACATCGAGGAAACTACTCCGCAGTACCTGGAAAGGTTCAAGGGGGTGCTCAAGTCTTCTACCAGCCTCCATATCTGCATCTGACAAGAGTGGGCGGCACGGGAGCCAAACTGGTCTTTCCGAAGTAGATCATTGGCGAGAACAGTGGTCTTGGGATCTGACAAGGATAGTTTTCTCCAAAACTTTAGACATTGAGGGGAGCAAACTAATAGGTCGGTAGCTCGAGGGAATTGCTGGATTTGGTCCCTGCTTGGGTATATTCAAAACAATAGATTGTTTCTAAGATGCAGGGAATTAAGAAAATGTCCAGCAGTCGCTAATGATATTGGTAAGATAGTCAATAAATTTCTTTGTGAGATTCATAAGGGCGTTATTGCTCACCTTTTCTCTTCCGGGAGCCGCCTTCTTTTTCAGTTAACTTATGATGGTGGCGATCTCTCCGGCCTCGATCATGTTCTTCGTTAAATGCTGCGGTATTTCTTCAAAGTTGACGAGACCATCTTCCACACGCTGAGACATGATTTGGCTCTCGGGATTGTTGTTGTTAGGAGTAACAAATTGCATTTCTAGTAAATCTGCATTGACTTGGGCCTTGTCCTGATCAGTATGCACATAGTCACCTTGTGGGGTACGGAGTGGAGGAAGCGTATCATTCTTCTTTTTCAGTAAAGTTCTGACCATACTCCAAATGGAATTGTCGCGAGCCGACAAGGTTTTGAGTTTGTCATTCCATCTAGCGTCTCGAAGTTCTTTTATATCCTCTTGGACTCTTCACAGTAGCCTGTTGTACTTGGTTTTGAACCAAGGTTCACGATAGCGTTGCCATAGTCTACGGGTCCTGTTTCTTTCAGCAATTAGGCATTGGATTCCAGGAGTGAGTTGGATTCGATGAGGAGGTTTACTCTCTGATGGATAGTTAGTAGCTTCTATGGCACTTTTAATACATCTGGTGATGACTTCAACATGTTGATCGATGTCCTCCGTACAGTACGCCACATCAGGATGGCAGCCATAGTCCTTAAGAATATCTTTGTAGAGCTTCCAGTCTTGATGATGTATGAGTTCCTCTCGGAAATTTATGTCAACATTGTCTAAGTTCAACGCCACAGGCTTGCGGTCAGAAGAAAGGTCGTCAATTGTGAAGATATTGTATGGTTTGAAGAAACACTTCAAGAGCGAGATGTTTAAAATGTCGCTAGTAGGGGACTGGTCGCAGTAGTAGGTGTCCTTCACAGGTCCAGCAGCGATGATGTCATCTTTTCCTTGTATGTTCCTATAGAGAATCATGCCGTTGTAATTCTGCGTCCTGGAGTTCCAGCTTGGGTGTTTGACATTTAGGTCACCAGCCAGGACGACTGAAGTGTCACCACTGAAGAGTTCATCACGCTCGCTGACGTTAAGATAATGTTTAGGTGAATTGTAGAGCATCACGAACTTCTCTTCACCACAGGAGACGTCATTGAGAATGATGGAGGACGATTCCATACCTGCATAAGACTTGGAGACTAATTCTTGGTGTTGAATTCCCTTCTTAATGATGATCGCAGCACCCCCAGAAGCACATCTTGCAACATTTGAAGCCATTCGATTCTTACGGTACACACAATAGCCAGGTAGCTTGACGTCTTGGCTTGATTTGAGGTGAATTTCACAAAGGAAAGCAACGTCGTTTTCTTGGTTTATCAGAAAATTGTAAAACTCGATACGCTTACGGGGAATCCCCCTAGCGTTCCATATCACGCACCGAAGTTCACCTTTGTTGATTACAGTATAACGTTGTGCAGCCATGCTAAATATTAGTTGGTCATAAGGAGCCCACTCAACTGTGGGTAACTTTTGCCTAGATTAGAAAACAGATGAAAGATACGTCCTAATTGCTTATACATACCTGGTAGAACGTTAATGTTGAGGCCTTTATCCTCTGGCTTAGACACAGCAGCAGCATAGGATTTGTCTGCTGTCACTTTGGAACTAGGCATCCTTTGAACCTGGGGGTACTTTGGACATTTCGTGTAGCTTGATGTGTGCTGTCTACCACATCTGATGCACTTTGGGGGTCTTGTCCTTTGATCTTGGGGCAATCTCTTGACTGGTGCCCCTCAGCACATTTGTTGCAACGAGGATCTTCCGGGCAGCCCATGGCTACGTGTCCGAAGCGCAGGCAGTTGTAGCATTGTAGTGGCTTCTTGTTCCCTCGAAAGGCCTCCACTAGCACTGCCAGCAGCCCAATACGCGTGATGTTCTTCAATAACTGTTTGTGTTCGGGAGCAGAACCAAAACCATCGGTATATCAATGGATCATTTGGCTTTCCTCAATCGAATTACCTTTTACGGGAAGTAGTTGGCTGTTTTTAGATCTTCTTGGAAGTCATCCAGATCATAGGTAACATCGACATTTCGAATGACGAACTTCAGAACCTTCTCGGACTTCAGTTGATGATGCTGAATTTTTAGAATATTGTTAGACTTAATTCCAGACAGTAACCTGTTATGAGTTTCTTCGTCTTCACATTTAACTTTGACGGTTTCAGCTCTGCCAGTATGAACGGTGATCTTTTCTACTGGAACAGGCTTCTCGAGCTCAGATAAAATCGTCTTAAACGGGATGCCAAGAGTCCCCACGATAATTGGCGGTACAAACCTCTTCGTGATCCTATGGTCTTTATTAGCCGAGCGACTCTGTCCATTCTTTGGATTCCTCATTCTAGACGCGCTGACGACTTCTTCGTTTACTCTGGAGACGGTCTTTAGGTTATCGATCCACGTGCCTTTTCTGATTTTTTTTATTAGCAACCCCAATCCAGGGACCGCCATCCACTTCCTCATCGGTTCCATCACAGTGACTTTTCTTATAGCCACCGTTTGTCGAGCAGTCACTATTTACTATTATATTCATAGACTCCACACTTTTAGCACAGGTAAAGTTTTAAACACATTACTTACCTTGTTGTTATCAACCGGTATATCTTCCGTGGAGTTACCTGCCTTCGAAGTCCCGGAGCATTTCCCAAAGGCTTCCTTAAGTTCACTTATCTTGTCAATAACATCTCTACGAGAGTCTTGAATTTCCTTGTTGATAACTTCGAACTTCTCTAAATTTTTGTGTAGGGATTCGACTTTTCCCTCCAGAGCACTTAGCGTTTATTTCATCCCGGACAGCTTCTATCAACCTAGTGTTCAACGAATGAGTTAAATTCGACAATCGACAATCGAACAGTGAAGTTTACATTCGTTAGGATGGGACGAAAGCAGCGCTTTCACAAAGCTCATCTAACCAGAATAAACTCCAAAGGAAATACACTGAGGTTATCAAGAAGCCTAACCAACCCAAGCGGTCTTCCCTATTATACAAAAAAGAAAGTAAGATTGACGATTGTCAGAAACAAAAACAAAAAAAAACAAAAAACAAACGAAATAAAAAAAAAAAATACAAGGAGATATAAGATTATCACATCTTCCAGTAGTCTGGGAAAGAGACGTTGCTAATATCTTCAAAATTGATGTCAAGAACGTGCCTCGGTTTACGATACTTCGTATGCCAGTTCATATTCATTGAGTTCTCCAGTATCCCTTTCACAAGCTTATTGTCGTGAGTCTTCATCTTCTGTATCATAATCAAAAGGAGATCCTGTATAAACTTACCGATATGGGCCATGTTTAAATCGAGGTGGATAGATTGGTTTTTCACCGTCCTTCTGTCCAGCTGGGCAATGGTCCTCAGGGTAACATTCTGGAATGACTGTAGTTCACTCCATCTGCTTTTACAGATAGTCGCCCACGCAGGCATGCCATAGAGGAGTATGGTCCGGATAATCGATTTGTACAGAAGTAGCTTGTTGTCAATGCTGAGGGCGCTGTTGCGACCCATAAGAGCTATGATACTGTACTTAGCCCTCTTCGCTTTGTTCAGAGCATAGGACATATGCTGGTTCCATGAGAGTCTTGAGTCAATGATAACTCCCAGGTACTTGTAGTTGTCCACCCAGTCCAGTTTCTTATTAAACAGAACAAGAGAATCTGGGGGATGCTTGAGCTTCCTATTGAGGTACAAAGCCTTGCACTTTCCGACGTTAAGGTTCAACTTCCAGCAGTTAAACCAGTCTTCGAACTGCTTCAAGGCGCACTGCAGCCGAGTGATAACGTGAGCCGGCTGGTGTGCCCATGTCATAATGGCAGTGTCATCCGCATAAAAATACAGATTACAATTATCGGGTTTTGGGAAATCATGTACAAAGTAATTAAATAGCATAGGCCCGAGGACAGAACCCTGAGGGACACCGGCCTTTACAACACGGGGTGTGGAGAGATTTTCTCCAACTTTGGCTTGATAGGATCTGCCGTCAAGAAAGGATTTCACTATCAAGATCAAATCGGCAGGGAACCCGTCTCTGATCATTTTGTAGACAAGGCCCTCATGCCACACTTGGTCAATAGCTTTACTGACATCGAGAAATACCACCCCACAGTACCTGGATAGGTTCAGGGGGGTGCTCAGGTCTTCAACGAGCCTCCATATCTGCATCGGACAAGAGTGGGCAGCACGAAAGCCAAACTGCTCTTCCCGTAAAAGGTCATTTGCTAGACAGTGATCTTGGAATCTGACAAGGATCGTTCTCTCCAACACCTTGGACATCGAGGGTAGCAAGCTAATAGGTCGGTAGCTCGCGGGAATTGCAGGATTTTGTCCCTGCTTTGGGATACTCAACACAATAGATTTCTTCCAAGCCACAGGGAAGTAAGAAAATTTCCAGCAGTCGCTAATGATATTGGTGAGAAATTCAATAAAGTTCTTTGGGAAATTCATAAGGGCGTTATTACTCACCTTGTCTTTTCCTGGAGCCTTCTTCTTTTTCAGTTTATTTATGATGTTGGCGATCTCACCAGCCTCGATGTTGTACTTCGTAAAATGCTTCGGGACTTCATCAAAGTTGTAAATACATTCTTCCACACGCCGAGACATGATTTGGCTCTCAGGCTTATCGTTGGTAGGAGTAACAAACTGCAGTTCCAGTTAATCTGCAATGACTTGGGCCTTGTCCTGATCAGTTTGAACATACTTACCTTGTGGTGTACGGAGTGGAGGAAGCATAACACTCTTCTTCTTCTGTAAAGCTCTAACCATACTCCAAATGGAATTGTCGCGAGCCGACAAGCTTTTGAGTTTTTCATTCCATCTAGCGTCGCGAAGCTCTTTTATCTGCTCTTGAACTCTTCGAACTAACCTGTTGTACTTGGTTTTGAGCCAAGGTTCACGATAGCGTTGCCAAAGTCTACGGGTCCTGTTTCTTTCAGCAATTAGGCGTTGGATTCCAGGAGAGAGTTGGATTCGATGAGAAGGTTTTTTCTCTGATGGATACTTACTGACTTCTATGGCACTGTTAATACATCTGGTGATGTCATCAACAAGTTGATCGATGTCCTCTGTACAGTAAGCAACGTCGGGATGGTAGCCATAGTCCTTAAGAATATCTTTGTAGAGCCTCCAGTCTTGATGATGTACGAGTTCCTCTCGGAAATTTATGTCAACATTGTCAAAGTACAACGCCACAGGCTTGTGGTCAGAAGAAAGGTCATCAATCGTGAAGATATTGTACGGTTTGAAGAAACCCTTCAAGAGCGAGATGTCCAAAACGTCACTACTAGGGGAGTGGTCGCAGTCGTAGGTGTCCTCCACAGGTCCAGCAGCGATGATATCATCTCTACCTTGTATGTACCTATAGAGAATCATGCCGTTGTAATTCTGCGTTCTGGAGTTCCAGCTTGGATGCTTGGCATTTAGGTCACCAGCCAGGACGACTGGAGTGTCACCACTGAGGAGTTCATCAAGCTCGCAAATGTCAAGATAATGTTTAGGTGAATTGTAGAGCGCTACGAACTTCACTTCACCACAGGAGACGTCATTGATAATGATGGAGGCTGATTCCATACCTGCATAAGACTTGGATACTAATTCTTGGTGTTGAATTCCCCTCTTAATGATGATCGCAGCGCCCCCAGACGCACATCTTGCAGCATTTGAAGCCATTCGATCCTTACGGTCACACAATAGCCAGGTAGCTTGAAGTCTTGGCTTGGTTTGAGGTGAGTTTCACAGAGGAAAGTTGATTTGAAATTCTCCACGTCAATTTCGTGATTTATCAGAAAGTTGTGAAACTCGATACACTTTCGAGGAATGCCCCTAGCGTTCCATATCACGCACCGAAGTTCACCTTTGTTGATTACAGTATAACGTTGTGCAGCCATACTAAAATTAGTTGGTCGTAAGGAGCCCACTCAACTGTGGGTAACTTTTGCCTAGATTAGAAAACAGATTAAAGATACGTCCTAATTGTTTATACATACCTGGTAGGTCGTTGATGTTGAGGCCTTTATCTTCCGGCGTAGACACAGCGGCAGCATAGGATTTGCCTGCTGTCACTTTAGAACTAGACATCCTTTGAACCTGGGGGTACTTTGGACATTTCGTGTAGCTTGATGTGTGCTGTCTACCACATCTGATGCACTTTGGGGGTCTTGTCCTTTGATCTTGGGGCAATCTCTTGACTGGTGCCCCTCAGCACATTTATTACAACGAGGATCTTCCGTGCAGCCCATGGATACGTGTCCGAAGCGCAGGCAGTTGTAACACTGTAGTGGCTTCTTGTTCCCTCGAAAGGCCTCCACTGAAACTGCCAGCGGCCCAATACGTGTTACGTTTTTCAATGATTGGTTGTGTTCGGTGTTCGGAAGTAGAACCAAAACCATTGGCATATCAATGGATCCTTTGGCTTTCCTCAATCGAATAACTTTTTCCGGGAAGTAGTTGGTTCTTTTTAGGTCTTCTTGGAAGTCATCGAGGTTATACGTAACATCCACATTACGAATTACGTTTTTCAAGACCTTCTCCGACTTCAGTTGATGATGCTGAATTTTTAAAATATTATTAGATTTAATGCCAGAGACTAACCTGTTGTGTGTTTCTTCATCTTCACATTTAACCTTGATGGTTTCAGCTCTGCCCGTATGAATGGCGATCTTTTCGACTGGAACATGCTTCTCGAGCTCAGTTAAAATCGTCTTAAACGGGACGCCATGAGTCCGCACGATAATTGGCGGTACATACCTCTTCGTGATCCTATGGTCTTTATTAGCCGAGCGACCTTGTACATTCTTCGGATTCCTCATTCTAGTCGCGCTGACGACTTCTTCATTTATACTGGAGACGGTCTTTAGGTTATCGATCCTCGTGCCTTTTCTGAATTTTTTATTAGTGACACCAATCCAGGGACTGTCGTCCACTTCTTCATCAGTTCCGTCAGAGTGACTTCTCTTACAGTCACCGTTTGTCGAACAGTCACTATTTTCTATTATATCCATAGACTCCATACTATTAGAAGAGGAAATAGTTTTTAAGACATTACTTACCTTGCTGCTATCAACTGGATTATCTTCCGTGGAGTTACTTGCCTTCGGAGTCCCGGAGCATTTCCCAAAGGCTTCCTTAAGTTCGCTTATCTTGTCAATAACATCTTTACGAGAGTCCTTAATTTCCTTATTGATACCTTCGAACTTCTCCTCAAAACTTTTGTGTAGGGATTCGACTTTTTCCTCCAGTGCACTATACTTAGCGTTTATTTCATCCCGAAGGGCTTCTAACATTTCGTTGAACACTAGGTCAAAAGCAGCAAACCTAGCATCCAAGCAGGCATCCCGGTAGGCCTTTTCGCAGGACACAGTTTTACCATCCGCCACTAGCAAACGCTCTTTAGCCGACTTCAGCTTGGTTAATTTAGACGAAGCCATCATATATAAATGTAAAGAACCATAATTGAGTTAAATTAGGTACATCGCAATATTTATAGTACAGAGTGAAGTAAAAAGAAGCCAATTACAAAATTTTCAATACTTAAATTAACCAAGGTAAGATAAATAAACAACCTAGACAGTCAATTATAGTTCATCCTGGGGCGTCATTGGTCCAGTTGGATTAATTCTTCCATTGATCAATTTCGGTAGGCGTAAAAGCTTCCCGACGTCTTTCAGATGGCTCACGTTTAACGGGCCTACGTCACTGTTCAACAACATTGCGCGGTCTTCACTTTTGATCGCGTACGACTCCAGAAAATTCAATAGGCGGTGGTTGCTAGTGCTATGTACTATGTCAAAGTTTTCCCGTTTGAAGTCATGTCCTTGATCGAGTATATGGTCTGCAAACCTTGACACCCCATATTTTCCATTTTTGATACATAACAAATGTTCCTTTATCCTGATCCTTGACTGCTCTCCGGGATTGACCATAGTAGGCCGCCTCACATTCAGAACATGGCAATCTATACACTCCTGCTTCATTTTCCAGGCTAGCTTTGTCTTTGGGGTTCATTAATTGTTTCTTCAATGTGTTGGAGCTCTCGTACGTGATTTCCAAACCCACTTCTTTGGCGATTCTTTCACAGCCCTTGTTTAGATGTCGGTTGTAGGTTAAGACGAGTTTCGCATCTGCATTCTTTCTTCTGTGCAATGTGGTGATATCCTGCAAGGCTAATTTTCGTTTAACTTTCTTGGTAATGTTGTCCACTATGTTTTCTTGGAAGCCATTTTGTTTGGCGAAGTCTTTTATGGTTTGTAGCTCTTTTCTCCTGTTTTCAGTATTCAGGGAAATCACGAAGGCTCTAAGTACCATACGCCTGAAGGCTGCAAGTTTATGATGATGGCAGTGGTTAGATTCTTGTTTGATGTAGTTCGCTACGAAGTTTTTCTTCCTAAAGATATTATAGTTGATTTTTTTGGTCTTCTCTGGTTATCCTAATGTCTAAGAATGGGAGGCTGCCATTGACTTCAACTTCTTTTGTAAATTTGATGTTTTGGCATAATTTGTTCAGGTTGGCCATGAACTGTTCGATGTTTTCTTCGCGGTTGAAGATTGAAAACACGTTATCGACATAACGGAGCCAAACATTCGGGAAATATTTTAAATTCAGTCATTGCTTGATTTTCTAATTTCCTAATGTAGATGTTGGCTATAAACGGACTGATGCTGCTTCCCATAAATTTATAGGTTGAAATCCATGAATGTTGTATCTCAATGCAAGCAAACCCTGTATTCTCAGTGATGGCTTGCCCCGTAATATGGCTGCTTGGGCAGTGTGACGTCAGTGGGACGTCACGAGTTTATGCTCCATAGTCATTTTGTACCATTTGTTGTTGAATTGGAAAATATTGTTGAAAAGAATAAGTTTGAGCACTCTGATGACGTCACTCACCACCCTAGCAGCCAATTGTTGTCGTCACTCACCACCCTAGCAGCCAATTGTTGTCGTCCATAGTATCTTCTAAAACTTCTACGGCTCTTATAACCGGAATGCTTGGGTATAGCGATTCTATGTCAAATGAGAACTAATACGTCGTCGTTTCTAATCTGGGTATTACTTAACTTCTGGCATAGTTCTACCGAGTTTTTAATTGAAAAATCTAGCCCGTTTAGGTCTAATTTAAGCAGATAATTTCTTAAAATGTACTTAGCTATGGGATCCGTAGGTGAATCGATGTTGTTGACAATCGGCCTCCATTTACTGCCTTCTTTGAGGGTTTTGGGAAGACAATATAACCTTGGTGGCATCGGATTAGAAGGCAGCAACTCACTAAGTTTGCGGTCTTTGAAGATGTATTTACACTGTTTGATGCAATTTTTAATTTCCGTGACTAGATTGTTTAGCGGGTTATTCTGTAATTCAATGTATGGGCCTTCATCTAGCATATTTTGGGCTTCACGGAAATAATTATCTTTGTCGACTATTACTATGTGATTTGACTTATCATCTTTAAGGTAGAAGACATCTTTTTCATTCAGCTGTTTGATGATGGGTCCATAATTATGATGAGTCTTAGTGCGCTTGTAGTTTAGAGCATTCTTGGTTAGTTGTTTCTGTAATCGGTTTTTGAGGTCTGCTTTTTTACTTGCGTCTAACCCCGGGTGCCAATGAAGGGTGGCTGAGATGGATTCAAGTAGATCTTGTTTAAAATTTTCTTAAGCAAACCTGAAGCCTTTTTCTAACAAGTTCTTTTCTTCATGGGAGAAGGTTGCTTGCGGTTTGTTAATTATTACATTTGGAAGGTTGTTCACCTGATCGTTACTATTATTCTTAATATTAGAATTGCTTAGCGACTGGAATTTTCTGTGCAGACTGTCATATTTAGCTTTGATTTTGTGGCAGGTGACTCTGTGGACTTTACTCATAAGGAACTTGAATTCTAATGGAACTAAATGGTCCGCGAGGTACAGATGGCAATGATACAATTGTAATTCGGTCTTGCTTAATTTCGAGAATAGGTTGGCAATGGAATAATTTAAATATGATATCTTCATACTGTTGGCGACTTTCGGTGGGAATTTGCATTTTACATGGTCAATAAATTTCGGGAAAAACTCTTCGTTTTTTGCAATTAGATAGGAACAAAATATCTGCTTTTATGGATTTTACGATGTAACTAAGTTTAAAAAATTTGTTACTCACTTTGGATGATCCTAATCCTTCTAACAGGCACATGGTGTATAATACCTTGGATTCGAGAAGTTGGAGCCAAACACTGTGGACAATATTCAATAAGGAAGTCAGGAAACCACTGATCCACATAAGATATTTATTCTGACGAATGCGCAGTTCTTCGAGTTTGGTTCGCTGGTTTGAACGCTACAGCCAAAAAAATTAATATCTTGAAAAAGGCTTGCACAATTGACATAAAATATAAGCTAAGGCACAATTTAGGTTACCCTCAAAGTATATATAATTTTTATTTGGTTCTGCTATTTGCCGTTTCATAGGAGTTAGCTGCACAACGTTGTTCACATACATACGTACAGTCGGAATTTTTTTTTCAAAAATTCAACATATCTTTTCGAATCATGAGTTTTTAAGTCGATTTCAGCAAAAAAAATTTGACTTTCTGAAATGAACGCATAGGCCTTCACTCTGGTCGGCCAATACTGAAACTTTTTCATAATTTTTTGGCCTTCACATCAATTCTATGCAACTATAAAATATAGTCGTAATTTAATTTTTCCTTCCTGATCTCAATTTATTTGGGGCAGTGTCTTAATATCAAAGGGAAATGCCCCTCATTGACTCATCACGAAATCTCGGGAAAGAAGAAATCTATTTCAGGCGATTTTATCAATTTCGACTTTAACGCGAACGAAGTCGCGGGCAACAGCTACTTACTAATATTTGTTCTCTTATTTATTCCTGCGAAGATTACGTGGGAGTACATTTCGAACTGGAAACTAAGAAAGTGTCTCAGCAACGCCATGAGAATGCTGTAACGAAATTTTCCCGGGAAGAGAAACTGTAGGAGGCAAGCTCAGCAAATATTAACGATAATATTATTTTGAACGCATTTGCACCTAATCTGGAAAGGCCATTACGCAACTGTTTCATGGTCCATGAAATTACGTGGCTACAAGGGGTTAATGTTACGTTAAATCAAACAACTTTCATAGAACTGTATTCCTTGCCGCATACACAATACGCAGAAGGAATTATTCCCTGTGGCTTAAATTATTATTAAATGCATGGAACAGGAGGTTTCTAGAATACAAATCAATGCGAGCGTAAAGTATTTAATTGAAAGCTCGTTAGTGGAAATATCATTCTTCAAATGTTTACCTTTCTGATCCTGTTTGGATATAATAATTGGCATGGATTTATTTTTAAATTTTGCATTCGTTTCATTTGCATTCTGAACTCGTCTTCGTTTCATCTGTGTTTCGTCTTCTTCAATATTTGTATTACTCCACATTGGATGACTTTTTTAACTGTTTAATATTTATTTTATTTCTATTTTTTACATTAAAATGGAGTTAGCATTTTTTTAAATTAATTAAAAACAAGGAAGATGGATGTAATGTTTCTTATGTAGGCCATAATTGGGAGATTGGAAGCCTTTTTTTATTATTTGGATATAAAGTATAAATCTTATTTTATTTATTCAAGAAGGAATAAATTATAAATATTATCTAAATTATATAAGAAAAAAAATTTATAATTTAATATTATTATTTATATTATTGAATATATATTTATTATTGAATCTTCATATCTGAGAATATTGCATATAGGCATAACTTTAATTTTTGAAGAGATATCATTTACAAGACTCAGCTGAGTTTAATTAAGATTTAAATTGCATAATTATTGATTTGAGAATTCTTATCTTTTAATTCATTTCTTTGCTGTGATAGCCAGACGTCTATATCCGGATAGTGTTACGTCGGAGTTCATCTTCCTCTTCTTTACTCAGCAACTGCTTTTCGTCAACGAGTTCGTAATCTGGCGCAGCCAATACTTACGTTACTTACTTTGCATTTCTTCAACGCATATTATGAATTCCGCATCGAAGTTGTGCGTCATCAGGAAGTCCTTAATCTGTTCATTAATTTGTAATTTAAAGTGAAATTATCACAGAGTCTTTATATTGTTGCTATAGTAACTTAACAAGATGATCAGTATTTTACTAAAAATTTTCTTCAAATCGAAGATATCCAAATTTACCAATTTCTAATAAATATTTTATTTTTTACCATACCTTGCTCTGCTCATTAAATCGCTTCCACGTTACACAGAGGGTTGAGACAACTAAAAATGAAAGATTTTGACTTTCTTGCGCGAATCCTCGTGATTATATGTTACGTATACAGGGTGTTTTTGAATTGAGTACAGATTTTTTGGAAGATGATAGAAGAGGTCCTTAGAAGTATTTTTTGTCATATGAACATGGGGTCCCCGCAGCTCCGTTTACTTACAATACTGCATTGAACAATCAAATAACACCGGGACGCAGTGTGCGTTGGTAGGCCTAAATTATTTTATTTTTAACAATTAACACAAGCAATCTACTGTAATAACTTTTAAAGTAATTGTTTGCAAATAAATTTCAAGGTGCACGTGCTTGTTTGTTGAAAAGTCTTAGGACAAACTTCGTCAAGGAGATTCCTTGGTATACAACCCCTTTGTAAAATATGATTAGTCCATATGTAAATGAACTAATCGCATTCTGGGAAAGCAGTCATTTCGAACAATTACTGTAAAAGCCATACAGTAGATTGCTTGTGTTTTACAGTTAACGTTTGGAAAACTTACCTGAACGATCAACGAATGCCGGCGGACATCTCTTTTTGTATGCAAGTCTTCTAACATAAGACGTTGCGCCAAGCCTCGAATAGATGGAACTCAATGTAAAGCCACATACACGACCGGTTAGGACCAATCGATTTTCCCTTACGCCCTGTCAATGAAAATTAACATAGTCTAGTACGTATGTAAAACTTAAGACTAAAGAAAGGCTTTTTGACCACAGTATAAGTTGAAAAAATACAACCTGATAATACTGGAAGCGCTTTTCGAATGCTTTGTAATCATCATTCAGCAGACCAAGTGAGAACTTCGAGAAGACCTTGAGAGAACTGACTTGGGACAGAACGAGCAGAGAACTGACTTGGGATAGTCTAGTCTATAATTACAATTATTGCTAGTTGTGTCGCATTTCCTGCTTGTTCTGTTGTTTTTTTTTCATTTATTTTCCTAGCTCTTAGCTTTCGTTCGGAACAGCACGCTGCGCCAACTCCTAACGTCAACGAATATAACCGCTGATCCCGTCATAGGATCTTAGCTTGGTTCCGTGGATACCCCCCAAGCTCTAGGACCTTACCTTCTATTTGCGCAGACTTCGCTTTGAGCATCGAAAGTGAAACAACTGTGACGTTGACTACACCATTCCTCAAGAGATGATTTTTTGCAACTTATTTACTCTTGCTATGAAATCCAAGAGGAACATATACAGAGATTTAATTTAATTCATGTTTAATATGACAGTCCCTTTTGTATAAATACCGGAGAAGCTAGTGGCCTTTTATGTCTATAAATTTGTCTTTTAAACTAGTAAAATATTTAACGTATGTACGCCAGTTATAATTTTTTTCTGTAATAAAAACCCAAAAATTTTCTCTTGGATCCCCCTGCTTCGCCGATTGCTTTATTACTTGTACCACCACCTCACTTAAACTGTCTTCTCACCGTCCTACTCAGGGTCCTTTCTATTTCGCCCAATTGTAGTTGCGACCACGCTGAGATCTCTATCGGGTCAGAGGCTTTACCTCCGGCAGATCGACGCGTAGTCGCAACACTATACCATGCGTGCGATGGCCCTTAAAGCATGTGCACTGTACCATACGTCCAGGCAGTTAGTTAACAAGTTGAAAAGTTTAAGCCTGAAACGGTGGCAAAATTGAACACGTTTTGGGCTAGGTACATATGCTCATTTTCCGACACATGTTTCACTTACTCCTTAATAACTAGAAACCTCAAGGAGAATGGTTTCCTCGTATGTAAAGGTGCCATCAGGACACTGGCTTTAGTGGAAAAAAAAACAGAAATGAACCTAGCTTCCTTGTAAAGCAGCCAACGTGAAAAGAGTTCGAGAAGAAAATGAACCAAATATGGTACGGGGTAGGCTAACCTTGCTAAGCATGAATAAGTACTTACGTGACTGAAATACAGTTCTTAGAATTTTTAATACATGTATAATAAACCATTAAGGAATAACATAACCAAGTACCGAAACGTTAAACTAAACCATTCGCGGAATCATATTTTAACTGTCCTATGTTAACATTGTAAGTTTCTAATGGACCATAATGATGCCATTAAACCACGTACCTTTGAACCAATTTGGATTATCATTAATTTTACCTTGTGTTCATTTATGACATCATTCCAAGTTG
This sequence comes from Rhysida immarginata, assembly GCA_023313115.1. Classification (NCBI taxonomy): domain Eukaryota; kingdom Metazoa; phylum Arthropoda; class Chilopoda; order Scolopendromorpha; family Scolopendridae; genus Rhysida; species Rhysida immarginata. The sequence goes on along the minus strand of JAHWFO010019668.1, from coordinate 5,633 downwards.
TTTAATATATTACAACCAGAACTTTTACCGCTATTGAGAATAAGATTAGCAATGAGCAATGCTAATATGGAATCTTTGGCGAGTAACAAACACAACGCAATGTACTGTCATATGATCCTCAATGAACACTACTGGGGTTGTTGTAGACACCAGGACCGAACGGCAGGTTTCACCTCGTCGTCAGAACGCAACTCATGGCCCTTAAGTTGCTCTTTCCTCTTTGGGAAGTGGTGAAAGTCGCAAGATGAAAACTCTTTCATTTTTGAACTACAGATTTTCATCTTTGAACTGTAGGCGCTACAACCCCCTCTGATGTGTGGCGATCGTGTGCGGACGGGCGTTATCGTGCTGCAGAAGAGGATACAAAGCTGCCATTCAATCCTCGTGTCGACGACAACCCCGGAATTCCTCTCCGACGGGTTCACCCGAGTGGGCACATGTTGGTCGCATTGCGTGGAAAGGGATGCGATAATGTCGAAAAGTGAATAGTGCGTTACATAGAGGACAAATATAAGTATCAGATACAAAAAGAATTTTGAAAATCGGTTTAAAAAAAAAAGTTACAGCCATGGGCATTACTTTTCAATATGCCCTCGTACTTGTGAGACAATTGATAGGTGACAATTGAACTTACACTATATGATCAAAAATATCCGGACACCCCTCACAGATCATCGATTGGCCCAATGTCACATGATTATGACTTGCACATCATTTAAATAGCTTCCCACGCTTTCACACACAACTCTGCTTGGACATTGGCAAGAATGGGTCGTTCGGCAGAGCTCAGTGAGTTCCAACGTGGAACCATCGTTGGATGTCACCTACGCGGCAAGTCCGTGCGTGACATTTCCAGCCATCTTCAGATACCCAAGTCAACAGTAGGCGACGTCATTATGAAATGGAAGACCCGGGGATCAACAACAGTTCAACAACGAACCGGTAGACCCAAGAAACTAACGGACAGAGACCGTCGAGTGCTTCGTCGTGTCACCCGCAGCAACCGAAACGCCTCTGCAAATGATGCCAGTACCATGATAATTCGTCGGGAACTGCACACGATGGGATTCCATGGCCGTGCTGCTGCCCACAAGCCCCACATCAGTAGGGTCAACGCCAAGCGACGTCTGGAGTGGTGCAAAGCCCACAGAAACTGGACAATGAACCAATGGAAACGTGTAATGTGGACAGACGAATCTCGCTACACATTCTGGCAATCCGATGGACGAGTTTGGGTTTGGCGCATACCTGGAGAACGCTTCTTACCTGAGTGCACAGTCAAGTTCGGAGGAGGAGTCGTCATGGTGTGGGGCTCATTTTCATGGTACGGACTGGGCCAGCTCGTTCCTGTGCAAGGAATCATGAACTCCGACCGTTATCTGAATGTTTTGGACAACTGTGCACTTCCAACGTTGTGGCAATTTTTTGGAAACGGGCCATTTCTCTACCAACACGACAATGCTCCGTGCCACAAAGCGAGGCGTGTACAGCAGTGGTTTGCGGACTCAGGGGTCGAAGAAATGGGTTGGCCGGGACAAAGTCCCGACCTCAGTCCTATAGAGAGTCTGTGGGATGAATTGGAAAGACGCTTGCGGGCCAGATCACATCGGCCAACTTCTGTACCTGAACTGATTCTCGCTCTTCGGGAGGAATGGAGGAATATTCCGGAAAGTACCTACCAGCATTTGGTGGAAAGTCTTCCCCGAAGGGTGGAAGCTGTGATTCGGGCAAAGGGATGTGCAACGCCCTATTGATTTCCATGAAATCGTGGCAAGAGCGCAAACGTGCATGTGTCCGGATATTTGTGATCATATAGTGTAGACGACGACGACGAAAGGTATAGTGACTGTTTCGTGAAAATATTAGACACGCATTACTGAAATACGGGAGGACAATTTGTTTAATTCCGATAGCGCGTAATTCTCATATCTACTATAATCCTTTAGAATAATTGTTTACCACTTTTAATCATTCTCTTTCTTCTCATTTCTATTTTATAACACCTAGTAACGGTATTCTTTGTTTATTCTACATCAATATTCTAAGATGTCATGTTTTTATTTCGTAATAATAAAGACATCTTAATCATTTTTATGATTGACTTTATCTTTAATTCTAAAGTATCAGGTTGTTGCAAAAGTTTTTTCCGGATTTTTATTCCAACACAAAAACGATTGAACTTGAATGACAGATTCAGCTCATACAGGTGCCGGGCAATGGTTGAAAAGTGAACCTTGAACTGTTCTGAGAGTTCCCTCGTTGTTACATTATGATCTTCAAGAATTGCTTGGCGTAGATCACCATCTGAAATCATGATTGGCCGACCAGAAAGGTGCATCTTGAAGAGTGCTATCTCCGTGTCTGAACCGGCGATACCATGCAGACAGAAAGTGGATGATCTTCGTGCCAATCGAAACCTCTCCAGCCAGCCGGACCAGATGAGATGTCATGTTGCTGTTTTGGAGAAGACTCATGGATCCAAGAAACGAGGACAGCCCAGGGCAAGTAACTATTTTTCTATTGTACGTAAACTAACAGTATCATCATCTAAACTTTGGCAAATGTTTCGGTGACATTGCGTAGCACTGATCTTTACAGAATACTCGCAGAAGATTATTGCGCGAATATGCTCTCGTGAAAGGTCCATTTCAGACCGTTGATGGCACTCAGATGTATAGTCAGAAAGTTGATTCTTGGATGTAATATAGCAAAGATATTAAGGAATCGAATGCAGTAAGTTGTTTGAAAAAATATGAACACCCCCCTCGGAAAATGAGCCCTTCTTGGGCACGGGTTCCAAATCCGGATGAAAATTTCGCAACAACCTGATATTACATTAAGTTTTCGAATTCCAATGATCTAGGTATATTTTTTTTTGGGGGGGGGGGTATTTATCGTGTTCTGGTCGCTAAGTGATTTGCATTGTAGTCACACAGAATACGAGATTAAAGTGGACTACAATTTTTAAATACGTTGTTTATCATTTAGAGCCATGAGATAAGCAGCCTACCGCCAGTATACATCGTAGTCCTTGAACCACTTAGGAAAGGGGGGGGGGGCAGAAATGTAATTCCATCTTGCGTCGTATTAGTAATAAGACGAAATTATTCTGAGGAATCAGAAATCTATAAGGGCCACGTTTACAGCGATGAGAATTTTATTTAAAAAAAAAAGCATGTTTATTTTTCTGTATTTGATATTATTAAGTAAAGTTTGTTTTAATTTCGCTCGCTACTTTTTATTATTCTTTTATTTGAACAATTATCTGGATAATTTAATGACAAAAATTCAAATGACCAACGACTTTAAAAAATATAATTAATACATTACAAACGATTTTAACATGAGACATATTTTAAAATGTAGCATATAAAGACATAAGAATAATAATGCAGTTATAATACGGAAATATGATTTTAAAATTCCAGTATCAAAAAATTTCAAAAAAAGCAAAGTACCAGTAATAATTATTCCATTAAAAACCTACTGTTTTTATAAGGAAAAAGTTAATACATAATAATAATGGATGTCATTATGACTAAATTATGTATCATAAGTTATTATTTAATCCTTTAATACTTTAGAGAAACGAGAACAGCCTCCGTCGGTCGTTTTGGAACTCTCCCTATGTTTTTTGGTAATGGTGGAATCGTGATTGCAGAACTGGTTCTAGGGCGAGAGCTCATTGTTAATACCTCATTCATCATTGTCTTAATGAAGTCAAAAATTTTCTTTTCATACACGGGTCGTGCAAACAATTCCTTTCCACCTTTGCTTTTTTGGGCATACAATTTTGAAACTTTTTTTAATCATTAACTGTTCTCTATTTACATTACTGTTGTGATCTAATATTGCCAACTGGCTTCTGGCCTTCATTCCCTGATAAGAAAAATGCTGGCGTTTTGGACAATATTTTGTTCTCAGGGAATGATAAACATCTATATTACCAGTATGGCAAAATTTAGTGGCCTGGTTTAAATCTTTGAGAACTTTACGTTCACGGATGGTGTCTCCTAATGGTCAGCCATTTTTTCGTTCTCGCTGCATCCCTGGATAATGGTCCGTATACGCGCATTCTCTGAATTTCATAGTGTCTGTCCACTTATGGACATTGACAATATTATGTAAAAGTGATGTCCATTTTTCCTTTAAAAGAATTGGATCGCCGTTACATGAGGGAGAACACCGCCATAAATGGATTGTGGATTTAATCCATGGTCCTAGTTCTTTTCCAAATGTAGTTTTTGCTTTTTCTGTTAATTTATTTTGCAAATTTTTAGCGAGGTGCCAAATATCATATTGGTGAGAAATTGTAGGAATTTTTTTTTCATTAATGATGTGATTTGTATGTGACGATCAGTTGTTACTGTAGATAAACACAAACCTGTATTTACAAGGTTTGACAAATCTTCACAAGCTTTAGACTCCATCCCACAGCTGCTACCGACATCTGTAACTTGGGTCAAAGAAAAACCAATAACTTTGTTCGAAGCCATATCTAATAAACTATAGTCACAAAATTTAGCATTGTATCCGGAGCTGTCACATTGTCCATCACCACATAATTTCAGTTTTTGTTTTGAATTAATCAGCGATTGTAATATGCAGTTTTGTTGATTTTTATATGCAGAATCAATGACAGGAAAGAGGAATTTTTGCTGTATACAATAGAAGGAAGCTTCACATAAAAAGGGACCCCTAGGACCAAAAAAACATCTTCATTCTAGTATAAGTCAAACCATTAAGAAGAATTGCTGCTGATGATAATACATTTCCAACAGTTACTTTCTGATCAGCAATTGTAATACAGAAGAGGAAATCTGTTACTTTCTTCTTGTGATCAGCATTGATGACAATGTCCATTAGCACAAATCCATTTCAACAAGAGCATACAGCCTTTTGTTACAGTATTGTTTGGAGAATGACACAGTGACAACAGTTTATCAAATTCTGCAACTTGTTGCTATTAACTAAATACATAATATCATCACTATCATCAGAAGAGTCATCAGTCAAAATCTCATTTGATATCATTTCAGAATCACTAATTATAAAAGATTCATCATTACTTTCATTCAATGATCTATCTGTTTCTTCTGTGCTCTCGCCTTCAGAGATGGATATTACGGCAACTTCATCTTCCTGAGAATTAGCAGCTCTGGGAAAATTATTATTCAAATTTTCTTCTGTAGAAAACATGATTATATTTGAAGCGTAATTGTGGTCGATCATACAAAGTGATGGACTTCTGTGATGGATGATGATATTAAGTCGTCTGTCTGTGTTCCTGTGGTGGATGATGGGATTAAATCGTCTGTATGTCTTCCAATATGCTGTCCAGAAGAGGTCGTCTGTATTTCCATATTCGTCAAATTGAAAATAGATGAATCTGTTTGACTTTTCTGAAATAGACATGGTAAAATTACAGTTATATTTGATGTACTTGCTGTTACCAGAAATGAGATTTTTAACATGCACAGTAAGTTTTCTACTGAGTCATGAAATTGTTAAATTTGCATTTGAGAAATATCAAGTAATTAGGAGTATTTATTAACTCCAAAAATAGAATATTATTAACCGAGAAGGAGTGCGTAATATTAAATTAATATCTTAGTAATGTAAAAACCTTTTTT
>JAHWFO010019667.1:5164-18961 GCA_023313115.1 Rhysida immarginata | reverse complement strand
CTGCATAGTTATTAACAAGTTCATTAAGTATATGTTTTTGTTTCATGGTCAGGATGCTTTCTTGTTGGGTGTTTTGTTGTACACTATAATGCTCTTGATCAGGTCAGTACCCAGAATGGCTTGGTATTCTCTCCGTTTCAAGTCCATGCAAACAAATCTATGGTACGCAGAGATCCCCTTTTTGGAATGAATATTTCCCCATATTGCATGGCTTACATTCTGAACTTCTCCTCCTATCCCTTTAATTAGAAGGGCCACATTTTCCCATGTGACTTTGTTACTTCACCTATCTGTCACATATTCATCAATTATGGAAACCTGTGATCCCGTATCAATCAAAGCCATTATGCAACAGTCCTCAATCTTAAGTTTTACTTTGTATAGCCCATGACTAACACGACCATAGTAACTTGTTTATCCACATTAGCTGGATCATGCTGGTCAACAGGACTGGATTCACTTAGAATCACAAAACGTCTCAATGACATTAAAAGATTACGTCGTCCATATTACACTTCAGGTAAGGGGTTAAATCTAATTCTTAGATATTTATGTCTATAAATGTGCCTCTTTAAAGATTATCTTCTATTTCAATAAATGCTCGTCTTGTCTCATAATTAAAGTCTTTAGATCTGAGACGTTGCATTTGGCAAAGCCTTCTTCATCGCTGTTCTTCTTTCTTCCCTTTGTTCCTGCTTTCTTTCTTTCTTTCTTTTGCCCCTCCTTTGCCGGTGTCTGTTCACCCAGTGGCGGGTATGACTCATAATTCATGTTCCTTAGGTTAGCGCACAGTCACATTCTTGTCAGCTGCTAGACTTTTTGATCTGGGGAAAGGTAAGTCTATAGGGGAGACAGGTAAGTCAGAGGGGGGGGGGGAGTTGGACATTTACTTTGGTATCTGGTTAATAATGTTAGTATAGGTTAGGATTGCCAATCAACTACCTACTTCTTAACACTAAATAAATGGAGCCAGATACTGTGGACAGACGTTAGAATAAAGGAGAGGAAACCACTAATCCACATAAGGTTATTTCCTTATGTGGATTAGTGGTTTCCTCTCCTTTATTCTACCTACTTCTTAATTTCATCTTTTCAAAGAATCGTTGAATGGATTTTTGGTTGAGTTTCGTCGAACGGGACTCCATCAAGATTTTCATCAACGTCTCCGAATTGGTGTGATGTGCCTGGCATCTTCGTTAGACTCCTGCCCTTCCAAATGTTCCTGCGCTGATATTGTGGGCTGGTTATCCATACGCCTATTGAAAACCAAGAATACACACAACAGAATGTTTTCCATCATAAATTTTATGGCCAAAAATGACTACCACCTTACCGGATTTTCCAATTAATGTTCATCGTTCTGTTAATTCATCATCTTGTCGGGGCTTCGATTGCGATCCTCCATTGGATCACCTTCACATTTGCTCCTAGCCATACGAGCCTAATTCCTCCTGAGCGATGGTTTCTTACTAACTCACATTTGTTATTTTTCCAGCTGAATGGTGACACAATTCAAATTTCTACACGGTTAGAAATGCTGAGCTTGGCATGGGTTTACGAAAACCTGTTGATCCCTTTTTTATTTTGGATCTCTCATGTTATGGAGGACCTGGATTAAGAGAACCAGTCTTTCTTCGCGTTCGGTGTCATTCGCCATTCCATTCCAGCCAAAAATATATCTCTATTTTCTCTTTCTCATCGCCCAAGAGAAGAAAAAAATTCCTTACCCTCTAACCAAGCTAACAGTGTTCTGACATCACAAGTCCATTGTCTTCAAACAACAATCACTTGTATTTTCTCCTTGGTTTAATTAAACAATGCCTTATGCGTCTTCAATAATATCTATACTTAGTTTTTATAATTTTTTGTGTAATTATTTCTTTTTAATCATAATTTATTTAATTTCTTATATTCATTTCTGCAGCTTGAGGAATACCCACTTCCAAATTGGGACACCTCAGATTCTCTGGGTTGTCTGTCAATACAACGAAACTGTGTTCCTTGTAGGTCATCGTCATGACCCACAGAAAAGCTCATTTCAGAAAAAAAAACACAACAAAATTCCGCGCGCGTTCGTAAATTTTGTGGGTGTTACAGTATCTCAGTATAAGAACAAAGAAGCAAAACATGCAAAATAAGAAAATGGTTAAATATTTCCTTACCATGCTGGGTCTCGTTGATCTCGACTGATCCTGTAAGTTGAAGAGAGTACTTAACTCGTAGAAGCCTGATTCTGGAATGACTTTTGAAGCTCGCGTTTCCTCTTTGTATATCCCAGGCCTATCCAGCAGTGAATTCTTGGATCTCCTCCTGGTGGCAAGGCCAGAAACACTCATAATATTTCCGGTACATGAGAAGAGAGCAACAAAACAGCGATGGGTGAAGCCAAGAGTTCCCAGCATGCCAAGCTTTGAGACCCTACTATACTGAGCTAATAATGATTTGAAAATTTAATAAAAGTAACAAACTAATTCTATCATTTAGTCGTCTTCTATTCTTAGATGTCTTCCACACTCAATATAGCAGCATAATGTGCACTTTCTTCACTGATTAGTCTTCAAATAGGTGGGTAACAGTCTCGACGGGCGTTAAGCGTAATGGCCGCATGGTGCGATGTTCGATACTGATTGTGAGCTTTTGTACCGATGGTGAGATTTTGTACCGATCATGGGTTATTGTACTGATTGTGAGATTTCTTACACGTAAAGACATCATCAAGAAAGTTGACACCGATAATTCCATGAAAGTGTCATGTAACCCTTTTAAAAGTAGGCTAACTGTAACCTTACACAAGAATTCAAAAAAAAAAATTAATAAACACGCTTCGTCATAATTTAATCATTCTCAAACCTTTTCCCTCGCAAATAAGTTAAATAGAATTCAAATAAAATATTTCCTTTATTGCAAAAAAACAAAAAGCAAAAAATAATCACAAAAGTAAATAGAAAAAGACGGGCAGGTGCTAGAAGAACCGGATAGAAGACAAACTAAAGCAATGTAGTCAAGGGTCCCAGGGAAGACAAGGAAATTCAGTAAAGAAACTTCGGGTTGAATGCACGTTGTTTTGGAATTTCCTATCTTGAAGAGAAGACGAAGAACCACGAACTATAGATGGTAAAATTATTCGTGCAAGTTTTGATGCAACTGCAAGTCGAGGTAGTAATAACATTATAAGGAAAAAATTTAAAGAGATATCATATAAAAATTATTTCTGGTATAACAATTCCAAGTAATAATTATAAGTCCATTAGTAGACTGAATACCCACAGGCAGGCAAACCTAATTTTATAATTGACTTTACAGTCTCAATGATGAACTAGTGGCACATGAAAGACGAGTATTTTAATTGCCAAAACATCATTATGGTTGACCTGCTTGATAAAATTAAAAAAAAACAACTGGTTAATGTTAAGCGATTAGGTCACATAAAAATGAAATAAAAAAACAACAAGAAAATAATAAAATGATACTAGAAACAGGAATTAAATAAATAAATGAAATGAAAAAAAAAGAATTAAGGAAAGTAAAAAAAAAACTTTAAAAAAAATTCAAATGACATTAGCTTTAATAACTTCTGGGAAAAGCCACACTTAAAGAGGGATAAAAGAATAAGGACGTTTACAAATTATTAAAAAATAATATTTTCCCTAACAAATGAAAAGGCTTAATAAAAAAACGAATAAGAGACACCAACAGCGGACGAAACTTACACACGCTATTGGAACATCAAAACGAATAACAGAAGGGTTTTGTTGAACATCACAACGAAAAACAAAAACAAAAAAAAAGAAAAGCAGAAAAAAGTTTAAATTACCAAGTCAGGCCACCAATAAGAAAAATTACAAAATAAAAGAAAATTCTATTGACCAAAGTATAAGCTTCAAAAAAAAACGTCCACAATCCGGAAAATTCATCTTGGAAGTTAATCATGAATGAAACACAGTCAGTAAATGAGTAGTCAAAACAAGAATGAATCCATAACATTTAAAACGTTAATTGTTGTCCATTGAGGTGGAGATTTAGATGTGAAGGGACTGGTCCAAGACCCGACTAGTAGAGAAAGAAGTAAAAGTGTTGACCGACATCGAGGCAAAAATATTCCGAAATAGGGAAACTTTAATGTACTGGATGAAGAGTAAAACTAACTGGAATAAGATAAAAAATAGTTATTGGCAACGGTTACTCACAGAAATGAAGGCAATCATCAAAAAGCAACGAGGGACCTTCCCCGATTAATTGTCCAATTCGAATCAAGACGTCGATAAGGTTGAAAAGTAACCACTTCATATTCTATTAGAATGTTCATCTCATAGATTGAAGATGTCACGGCCAACAGCTGTTCAAGTTTCATCCTATGTTTTCCAAAAGAGAGGAAATCCTTTTCACCATGTCAGCTTACATGGGTCGTCGGTCGGGGACGAAGATGCTTTCAACCATCTCGATTGACTACAACTCGCAAAATTTTTCATCAAACAGCACCTTCAAAACTTTTTAGCTTCATGCAACCGAGCAAAAACACGTGCTTCAAGAAAGTAAGTGAACGTACTGCTCTAAAAGAGAAACCTCACATAAAAGAGAAATTATATGTACAACAATGAGGGGAAACTCATAAAACGAAATTGCTAGTTTAAAACAATTTATTAAAAGTGATTAAAACCTCAGAATAAAATTTTTAACTTAATTTCTACAAATAATTCGGATTATTGTTATTATTATTATTATTATTATTATTATTATTATTATTATTATTATTATTATTATTTTTATTTTTTTGAAAATTTCAAACTTTTAGGAAGAATTGAATTAATTATTTACCAAAAAAAATATATACCCTAACTAACTACAAATGATGGCCTTAATCTAAAGGAAAAAAAAAACTACATGGGACATGAAAATAAATAAAATGTTATAATGGAAATCAATAAAATAAAAAAACCGTCCGATGTATAGTCATTTGTACATTAAGGAATGTCGCTCCTAGCATAATATTTTTAAGTTAGTCCATTATTAATAACCTGGCCAGGTAAGGATACAAAGAAACATAAAAACGTATTTCTCCGAACTAAGGAAACGACGACACGAATAAGACTTCATATTAATCAGTAAAAATAAACCAACCCTACGTTATTAGAGCACGTCGAGTGAACCCTTTGATTGATAATTAGGTGGGGGCCATGGTAACCTCCCTTAAACTAATGGAAAATTGTAACATTCTTAATAGAGACTCAGGAATATTTGAACTAATCGTGTAAGTCAGGAAGGAGGGATTCGGATTATTAATCAAAAATAACTTGATCTTGACAGAAGACCAGTGGGCCAAGGAATGATGAGTAAAATTGAAAAACCAATAACCAACGCCTGAATGGGCGATTACAGAGTTTGGAAAAAACATGCAATGCATTCCTCGTCAGTCCGAGCTGAAAAACGTTAAGACGCGAAAAGCCTCAAAGGAAGCCAAAAAAAAATATTTTATGGAATTAACGTGCATACATAAAAGAATGCATGCAACAGTATACACGTGTGTAAATTTGTGTAAATATGACTATATAAAAGTGTAAGTATCTGTGAAAATATATAAATATGTACACGTGTATAGTAAACTTTCCGTTATTGAGTCTTAAATCTTGTACAGTCGAGTCAATTGACCAGAGAATATTCAGGGTGACTGGGATATTCAGGGTCAAACAAACCTTACTGACATGTGTGTGCAATGACTCTCTTATATGGGTCATATTGGAAGAATCATAGGATTCTCACAAGCAGGTCATAGTAACCGCACAGAGCTGTCAGTGTAGTTTAATCCCGGAAAGATGGACAAAAACTTTTAGGTCAATTGGAAAAGGTGGACAAAAGCCCCACACTTCTTTAAATGTTTGATATTGTTGTTGTATTTATATTGGTTTATTTAAATTTCAGTTTGTTTCTTGTCTTGTCTTTTCTTTTATTGATTGTTTCTTGTCATTGCAACATCCTTCCCAAAAGACCACGTGTCTTCGTACCTCCCTCCCCCATACTTGACCACGTGGTTTATGGATGCTCCCTATACACCTATTTACACAAGATTACACTTTTCTAAAAATCTGCATAGCATATTTACATAACTTAACAAACATTTATACACTGTAATGGGCGCGAATTAAGTCGAATTGGAGTTGTAGAACATCTACATGAGGCGAGACCGGTACAGAGGTCCTGGGAGGGAAAACCTGTGAAAGGACAACAAAATTCAGAGATTAGCAATGCAAAGACAGAAGATCACATGATAATATTATTACGAAATTCTTATATTCCAACATCCAAAACTTGCCTCTTAATATCCTCGATCCAGTGAATCAGTTTTCTCGTTTAGACTAAGGCATTGGGAAAAAAACAAAAGAAACGATGCAGAATATGGATCGTCTGATGCAAAATAACTAGGGCTTTATTCAGCAAAATTCAAATTTATACAGAGAATAGAAATACTGAACCGTCAAAAGTTCATTTTTCTGTCATTCTTTTTTTATGACAATTTGAGCCTTCATGGTCTTGTTAGAGAGAAAGTTCACAAGGGGTCATCCATAATCCATGTGGCCAGAAGGAGGGGGGAGGGGGTTTAAGAAAAGTCCACATTGGTTCACAGGGGAGAGTGGGTATATTTAGCCATGGCCCACGTGGACTTATAATTGACAAATTTTGTAAATTCAATCTGGAATCTTAAACTAAAACATTTTAATTTACTTTAAAAAAATAATAATTAATAAATAAAGTAAAATATAAACAACTTTAAATACTTTAGTTTTTATCTAATTTTAATCCAAAAATTAAATTACAAGTTAATAGTTTTGTGTACATGTGCTCTAGCAGAGTGAACAGAAGAGAATGATGTGTGAACTCGCGAATGTGCACGTGGCTTTCCAGCTGTTTGGCCTCTGCATCGGGCTGGAAATCGTGTGTCGAGCCATTTTCAACTTTTGACCGCTAGTTTGTTATCTCTATGGCTTGTTTGGCGCTCTTCAGGGTTAAAAAACTACATGATATGTACGGCCGTTGCACCGCCGTGTTGTCAAATTTTGTCAACTTCATTAAGCCAGATTTCATCATTCCATTACTGCAAGAGAATTCTGATTTTTCTATCAGGACTGAAAACACTGTGCTGTGAACCCAGAGCTAAGATGTCCTAATATAATGTCAAGCTTTGATCAATTATTCAAAGCTTTAAAAACTGCTTACACATAAAAAACTGGAAAACAACAATAGGCTGATTCCCAGGCAATATGGCAATGCTTGAAAGAAAAGGCAGGTAAGGATAAATGTCTCTTAGATAAAATTTGGACTGCTGAAGTGAAGAGATTAAATCAATTATCTTTGCGAAGAGAGACCAAACATTTACAATTTTTCATGAATGTAAAATAGTCAGACAAAAGTGATCAAATTATTGTGGCTGCTGCAAAAAGTCAAGATCCAGTTGCAGATGCAATTCCTCTATCACTATCGCAGGCAAAAGAACAGCCTGAAAATTCAGGGTCAAACAATTAACTTGAAAATTTAGATACTGGAAGCAACATCAATCTAACCACAGAGAACATTACAACTTCCTTCTCTACTCCTACGCAAGACAATATACGGAAAGATATGAACTTGTTGAATGCAGATATAGCGACTTTAACAAAAAGGAAGCATATTATGATGGATGAGCTAAACAGTGCTGAAAAGAGAGAGTTAAACTACAAGATAAAACATGTTGCAGACTTGGAAAAAGTGTTGAAAAGACGAATTTATATAGCAAAGAAACAGAAAGAGTACAGGGAAAGTAAGAAGAGGAACATTGCAAGTGTTATTGAAGACTACCCATATGTAAGGCAACATCTAACGGCAACTCCAGGAAGGCCACCTTTGGAGGATGCCCAACCATTGCTCTTAAAAACAATTATGGAAATCGGTATGCATGTTCTTCAGCAGATAGCAGAAGATGGTCAGAACAATTGGAATGCTGCAGAACACTTGAAGATCTGACACAGGCATTACATGAAAAAGGTTTCACTATTTGTCACAGTGGAACTTATCTTTGCCTCTTGCCGAGAAATAGCAATACAGCAGAGAGAAAACGTCCCATACGCACTGTGCCAGTTAAATTGTGCATAGCAAAATCTGACTTGCACAAGAATCCTCCCGAATCTTTATTTACAGCAAACACCATCTAGAAGAAATTGCCGGCATTTTGGGTCCAAAAGCTGTGATATTTTTATCGCAAGATGAAAAATCTCGTGATCTAATTGGTTTATCAGCTGCAAACCACCAATCCACTCTAGTCATGCATTTGGAATATCGAATCAAATTACCAGATCATGACTGGGTAATAGGAGATAGGCATAAACTGATTCCTTCAGTATATTCGTAAGCTTTATGCAATGTTCGCCATAATTTTGGAAAAAATGCAGTGGACCAACTTATGTTGCTGTAAGATCAGGAAAGCACTCATCTTCAAAGCCTTAACACATGGACAAGATTTGAATACTTTGTTTAAATTGCCAGAAGTCTCTTCTTATGTTCAAGATAATCTTGTCAACATAAAACGTGTCTTATTCATCACAGTCGATGGTGGTTCTGATGAAAATACACGGTATGCATGATTATTTACATAATTTATATTTTACATATTTTGCACTAGAAACTCATGTAATATAAAAATTACACATTCTTCAACCTTTGTTGTTAGGTATGAAAAACTCATATCTGAACAATTCAACACTTTGTGCAACGCAATCTGGATGCAATCATCATTGCAACAAATGCACCAGGCAGAAGTGCTTTTAATCGTGTGGAGCGGAGAATAGCTCCCTTAAATCGCACGCTTGCAGGAGTTGTGCTTCCATATAACCAGCAGTAGGTCAGGGCTGTAGTTATGCTCCGCTGTGTCGTGATCTGTTCCAACGTCCTCAACCTTGTGTGAGGGCGAACGTTATTGTGTTGAAGCAAACAATCAGCCGCGTTGTTATGGCATCCAAGTCGCTGGAAGTGCCTCTTGATTTTGCTTAATGTGTTCAGAAATGCCTCAGAATTAATGGTGCTGCGTCTCGGCATCACATCAGTGAGTATGACACCATCACAGTCCCAAAACACAGTGATCATGACCTTACAAGCAGGAGCAGTTGCTTTGAATTTCTTCTTCTGTAGAGAGTGCAGATGCCGCCATTCCGTCGATTAATGTTTTGTTTTTGGCTCAAAATGTTGCACCCAGGTTTCATCAGCTGTCGCAATCCTGGACAAAAAGGCTTCCCCATCAGCTTCAAAACGTTGCAGGAACTAAAGAAGAAATGTTTTTTTTTACTCCGTAAGACAGCATGGAGCCCATCGTGAACACGTTTTTGTGTAATCAAGAGCACGGATGATTTCACCCACACTGCCTTTGCTGATTGACTTCTCCAGCACCAACTGCTGAGTCGTTCTGCATCAGTCCTGATGAATCATCGCATCAGCACGGCGCATCTTGTCAGGTTTGATAGCCGAGGATGGTTGCTCTGACTGCGGCAAACCTTGGAGCTCCACTGAACCGCTTTCTAAAGGCCTCACCCTCTGTGCCCAGCAACTTCTGTCAACTGCTGATGCTCCATAAACTGCACATAAATGTATGTGAATGTTTCCAACTGCTTCTTGCCCGCAGTGACCAATTCAATGATGACACGCTGCTTGTAACATACATCACTTCAGACGCCATGTTGTTCCATTGCTGCATGTATGCTATCTGTCAGAAGAAACGGAAACTTTGCACACGCACTCCAAAAATTTCAATGAATGCATATCTCAAGTTTTGCATTCATTCCATTGTTCGGGACGAAGAAAAAATTGTGGTGCATTACTTTCTGGGCTACCCTCGTATATGCAAATCAGTTCATTATTGTCATGAGCCATGTTAACTTTCAATTTTTTTCCGCTTCTTTACTGGGGAAGCGATAACGGGGTGCATGCATTCCAAAGAGTTAAACATGGCAAAGAGTTTGTCAAGAAAATAAAGTCCAGTGTTGCGAAGGCTCTATCTGAATGTTCCTTTATCTTATATTTTCGTCATCTGTTGTATTTATCGCCTACGGGCGTTCAGAGAATAAAGGAAACAATCAAAACATACAACATTAAATAACAATTAAATGGGAAATCCAACAATATAAAACTTTCATATAATAAAACAAAATTTATTCGCGCGTTTGCCAATGAGGGAAGTTTAAAATAAACCATAAACTAGATAAGTGTTAATCTTTTGTTCCCACATTTGAGATTCAATTGTCCAATAAGACTTCTATTTTTCAGGTTTACTTAGGCCGTGTGGTTGCACTCAGTTAAGTTTTAGACTTTATAGGCAAATAGTATTTTTCTTTCATCTGCGGTATTTCAATGGTTTATCTTATTTAGATTACTTCAATCAAGGAATTAAATTCTTATCTATTTTCGTTCAGTTTCAGTGGCTACTAGAGTTCAGGTAAGTTTTACAGTACAGTTCTTATACCTTTAATTTCTATCTTTAAAGTTAATTTTAATTTATTTCTCGTATCGCGTCCGTTGGATCAATTAGTTATCTTTAACAAAATCTTTGTCACTTTTGCTTGTCGCGAGTACTATTTTTCATCCAAAAGGTCTAATGTTAATCACAACTTTCTTTTTTTCTCTTTCCAGAGATATGCTTGTCATTTCGGCGAGGTAAGAATCACCGCGACTGTATGGGGGAGAGGAGAAATTGATACTATTGTAATAGAAATGGGGAAAAGATGGGAGAATCCAAAAATCGGTTGTTGAAAATGGTCATTTTGGGGGGGGGTGGTTATTAAGGGGCTTACTGTAAGGGTTTTGGGATCAATTTAGTTTAATATAAAATCAGAATTAATATCCTAAGAATTCCGACTGCATCCTGTTTTATTAGGTTATAATTTCCACCATTATATCTCAATTCACTTAGTATGTTATTCCCCAGTATTTAAATTTATTTGCACAGGTAAGCCAGGTGAGTAATGGTCGGAACACAACAAATCAATGTATCAAAAATAAAATTTAATTTATTAACATGTACAACATGGGAAAGAAATGTAAAATGTAAAATTGAGCAAAGACTAGGCTTAAAGTAATCAGATCATAAAGTATCAAATTTAAAGGATTATAGACCAAAGCCTAATATGCTTCTCAATAATTATTAATCATATATAAGAGAAAGATACATCAAAATGGTTAAATGTAAAATGTAGGTATCCTCACAGTTTAAAGACACGTTAATTTAATAAAGGATAGTTTCAATGAACAAAAACTTATAACAATATGTGTCAGAGACAATCGGAAATTAAAATCACTTTAAGGTAATGATTATAAAATGATGATTTAGCATAAAAATATTTTATCAGTGTTTCTTTAATATATGTATAAGTATAAACAGAAAATAGGAATTTTTTACACCTTAAAGAATTTATGTTCGTGTAAACAGTAATGTTCAGATTAAGATTTTCAATTATCCTTTCCCAAGATTAACATATAAAAAGATTAGATTCCTTCCCAAACATTGTGAAAGAAATAAGAAAAATAATTTACTTGACCAATGAGACATTAAGGAGATATTTGCTCTAAGGTGCCCCACACCTTGAATCCAAACGTCAGGTGCCCCACACCCTGGAATCTTGAGACGTTGCTCAGCTAGGCTCTCTGCGATGAAAATGGGGTGAAATCTGTTCCTCTTGGCGGGCGGTGCTCGACTCCCCAGGAGGGTCCCGACAACAGGCAAACCAACAGCCGAATCCAAACGAACTGTTAATAATTTTTATAGTGGGTTCTCCACTAGTGGACTCATTGAAAAAACCTCGGTAAATCGAGCTAAATTATAAAATCTACGTGGCACGCATTAATAACTTAACTTAAAGTTTAACTTAATAAATTTAAAATTTCCCACACCGCGATCATATTGATTCGCGATGTGGAGGCTGATTTAAATAGAAAGGAGATAAGGTGCTCGCGCCTAGCGCATAAGAATACTGGACCTTAACTAAGTCATTGATAGTCGGGATTTTCCACATCAGGTCGGCTCCGAACCTCTGACCAATAAAAATTGGATCCTCCGTTACTTCAGAGAATGTGAGAAATGCCTTCTCTTAAACAAGACCTGAGAACTTCCTTTCTCCATTGTCTCTTTTCGGTCCCCAATATTCTAACTAATGCTCCTCTGTCCTCAAGTCTCCAATGGAGTTTACATCCTGTAAAAACCACATTCTTTTCCTCAGCTCTCCAATATCGTACCATGAGCCAATAGTACCCTTAATCAATGAGCACCTTACTCGTTTTTGTAAAAAAAATGAAATTAATATTTGTAACCATTTAAACATCAAAAGGCTAATCAATATGTTAGTAAGTTAGTGGTTAATATAGGATATAAAGCCATTAGCTGATTGATAAAATTCATTATTAAAACAGTAACACGTATTATAAACATCATGAATCCAATGAATAAGCTGAAAATAAGCTATAAATAGTCACAACACAAATCATAAATATAAGCTGAAGACGCCATACCTACAATGTTCCATATAAGGAAACATTCATTTTGAATATTCCGAATCTATGGAAATTCTTCAATTTCTGGGCTTACAAAATACTTAAAATTCTCTAAATTCTAAGCAACACTACACATAAAAATTTTATACATATCAATCCCTCACTTTATGCTTACGATAAAGCAATTTCAAACCTTCTGCAAAGTGTTGACAATAGCACTGGATATTTATATATATCAATGGAGGGGCAGGCCAAGACACCGGGACGAGAATTGTAATCACCTGCACGGGATTCCCAGACTTGTCCCAAATACTTCTAATCTACACACATTTTTTAAAAATAACTAGAACACCTGTGAGTGCGTACGTCACTCTGCATTATACTCTCAGAAAACCTTAAAAAAAAGGAGAGAAGAGTGGGCAAACTTTTTATCTCCTTAAGAGAAAAACAACAACTTTTATTCAAACTAATCTCCATAATTCCAGCCAAACTAGTCTCTACCACCATCATTAGTGCTGGTAAAAACAATTTGGCATCTATAATCACAAGGAGAGAGTCCCATGTCTTACCCAATGAAATTAATATTTTTAATTTCCTTAACAATTATCCGAAAATAATTACTTTACTAGTTACTTTGTTACTTTATTTGTTACTTTGTTACTTTGCAAGTAACGGGCTATGACAGCCCAATAACAGCTTACAATAATAAAAATAATCTTACTATATATATAAAGAAGGATGTTTGTTTGTTTGTTTGTGGGTTTGTTTGTGGGTTTGTTTCTTATGCAAATCTACAGTTTTATTCCGATCTTGATAAAATTTTGCATACTTGACCTTCAAACCATGAGGAAGGTCACTGTCTACCTCAAATTTCGAAAAAATAATAATTATAGATAAAAATTCGATATTCACGGTTATGGCAGGGCATATTAATAAGAGCTATCTCATGAATAACAATGCGAGGCAAAGTTGGTGCAACAATAGGTATCAACAATGGTATCAACACGCAATTCACAAACACTCAGCACGGACCAACCAATATATATCTCATGACCAACAATGAAAGGAAGAGTGTGTGCAACAATAGGTATCAACAATGGTGTCAACACGCAATTCACACTACGCTCGGACCAGCAACAGATATCTTATGACCAACAATGCAAGGCAAAGTTTGTGAAAAAAAAGGCCCGTCGTGTTCGCATCAATAATGCTCTGAATGCGCAATTCACCAATAACAATATGCACAAAATTATTCAAAGAATTATAACAATGAACATAAAATGATGATGCAATGACAGA
>JAHWFO010019666.1:115013-166498 GCA_023313115.1 Rhysida immarginata | reverse complement strand
TATTATAGAAACAAAACAAAGAATTATTTCAAATAAACTTATTCCCATGATTCAACGGCGAGTTGTCACTAAAAGCCGGAATTCTGCGGACTCTACCTTTGGCTAGTGGGTAATTCCAAAATCTTGCGCACCTGGCGGCGCAAAAATTAAACACGCTCCATTTGTCACGATGTGATAGGTGCAAATTTTTTTGGTAGCTACTGTACTTAAAGGTTAGCCTACCGTAATTTAGTCCTCGACGAGTCAAATTGGATTCAGCGCACGGTGGGCTCCTTCCATACGTCTCCGCCATCTCTCCGTAGGTGACGGGTAGCTCGGCCGTCTGTCTTCCTCTGCTTCCCGATGAATACTCCTCGTCGAGACTCCAAAGAAGGTTATTCAAGGCCTGTGCGAATTTACCGTCAAATTCGTCGTCCACCGCCTTTCGTCCGAGTGCTGGAGATGTTGCCTGTTCTCTCGGCCGCGTAACTTGCCGACCTCTATCTCCGACTTGTCGTCGACTCCTCTCTCATAACGGAATTCACCTGGCTCCGTAAAAATATTCTCCTTCCTGGTTTTGGAGTCTTCATTCGCTCGGATAGGGTGGAAAGCGTCCAGGCCTCTAGTTTCCATTAAATCGAACCCGGCGCGGTCGCATTGCACGTCCTTTCTCCTTCGTCGCCATGCTTTCTCTTCTCATGTCATCACGAGCACTTTTTGGATGACGCGATTTTCGTCACCGACATCATCCACATCGACAATCTTTCTCCTCGATCGACTCGCACACTGCGGAAATCCACGTGACATTAGGCCTTTTTTTTTTTTTTTTAGGGGGTGATTTCTATCCCCTAATATTGATTTTCAAAAGTCAACAAATGCTCTCTTTTTATAGACGTTTTTTACATCCTCGTGCGCAATTCTGAAGCTCTCTGCATTTCTGCAGTGGAGTTAGGCGCTAAAAACAAAAAACGGGAGGCCAATTGGGCCCTCCTGGCCTCTCTCACAAAACGAAACTCGAAAAAAACCCAACAGAAATTGATTTTTTGTAAATATCCCCTAGAAGCTTCCCTCCGAGTTGCGTTGCTTTATCTTTATTCCCCGCGAAGTTGCAGAAAAATATCAGAAAATTTTGTGAAACACTCCCGAAAGTCAATTTTTCTCAGTTTATGCACCTTTAAAATTCGAATATCGAAAATCGAAGAAACTACTTTTTTGGCACAATAGCTCGAAACGTTCCTGCAAAATTTCGAAAATCTGCTTTTATTGGGGGCGGAGCCAGGCGACCAAACGTGCAATTCCTTTCTGCCCCCCCCCCCCCCCCTGTGGAGGCAGATGGTCCAAATTTCGAAGAGCCCCGTCTTAGCATGCCCCTGCGCTATCTGTCCTATGACCCCACAGAGTTTCAAGTCGGTGGCCCCGGTAGATTTGCTATGCGATGATGAGTCAGTGAGGTTAGGTTAGGTTAGGTTAGGTTAGGTTAGGTGAATGTCTTCTTTTATATATTTAGATTAGAAAAAAAAATCCGCTTACAAATTGAGTGTGCCAGTGTTCTCAAAACTGATAGCCTATCATTTCAGTCATATATCATCTGTCAGCTCGGACCATCTGCAATAGTCCTGGGTTCTTTTGGCGAAACTGCCGCTTACACCACAACACAAGTCAGATGCGTCTCCAATGGTGCCAAGAACGAGAAACTTGGAGGAATGAATAGAGGTCGCTAGTGTTCAATGTTGAAAATCGTGTCTGTTTGGGCATCAGTATAAGTCGTATACGTGTATACGGCTTCAACACCCGGACCCATGCTTGGAGTAATGGTGGGTGCTGTGTCTTTCAACAGTCGATCACGACTGATGTTTCTGGAGGGTATATTAAATGCTGTATCCTACTCCAGAAGATTATACACCTCAGCGTGATCGCTTTATTGGAAAAAATGGTAGGCGTATTGTTTTAGCAGGACGACGCCTGTCCACATGCAGCGGGTGTATCTCAATATGTTTTACAGCATGTCCGTCATTTTTCCTAGCCAAGATTGTGTGCGAATGGAGTGGAGTTTGTGTTATACGTGCCCATCAACCACCTACCACACTCGCCCAGTTACACCTACATGTGAAACGAGCCTATACCATTTTTCAACCTATCTTGGCAACATTGGGAGTGTTATAGGGTTTAATGATCTCCTCTTTGAGAATGTGTCTTCTCACTAAAAGAATAAGTTCCTAGGATGAAATGGGATTACTTAAACAATTATTTTGAAACCAAGAATAAAAATATTATTTTTATTAAATTTCAAGTACTTGTGAAATTTTAAGAAGTATAATTCCCGACTTGCATGTTTCGAATCATCGCCCCCTAGTAAAAGAATATCGCGCCAAGCATGCTGGGATTTTCGTTTCTATTAGGTGGCAGGTGCTCGCTGATCGTTTACCTTCTACACTGCATCAAGAAATTATAAATACCTTTAAAAAATCACAGATTTCCATATTTCAGTAGCATGTTGATGGTTACTTTGAGTTGCTTGAAGTGGCACCAAAGTGCTGAACGTTTCAAGCACGAACCAACAATTTGTCCATCAGATGTTCGAGGAACAACTGGAAGAACTTGCCGAAAGTCCCCTGTTAGCAACGTCACTTTGCCTCCAAATGGTTGTTCATTGTCCATTATGTTTTGCATACTTCTGTCGATAGCTTCAAGGGCATAGCGGTGTGACATTGGTGCTTCGTCCCTTACTATTAGATCTGTATGTTGAATCAAATATGCTAAATGGCTATATATGGATAAACAGCTTACAACACTTTGACTCCCTGCGTTGGAGTCATAAGATATATGCTATTGTCTTTTTGGCTTCATATGCCAAATAAGATATATGCTGTATGGCCATATATGCTTTTTGATGGCATATGTGGAACTCTGTAAGTTTCAAAAGAAGCTTGAACCGTGAGTGCACCGTTCGTCCACCCATCAGAAGCAGTGCTGCAATTCCACTGGATGCAACGGCAAGTGTAATCTTGTTTCTCAATCTGCAACCGTTACTCAACAATTTGTTTTCTCGTTGCAGATTTCTTTCTTCGTTGATTGCTGGCAAAATGTCTTCCAGTTCCTGTGTCCTGCATGTTGCGTGCCTTGCCCATTGTTGCACCTTTGATCTAAGACGTTTGTAGCTTCACGATATAGAGCACCTTAAAAACCTTCATCAGACGTGCAATTTGCATGTAAAGTCTTGCATCTTCTATTCTTTGGAGGCATTTCCAAAAATTCTAAATTCTTAAAATCAAAAAATGACAAAATTGCAAATGTAATGCAAATTTAATTTAATGTTCTGTTTTCGAAATTCATTTTGCCACAGAAATAATATCTGATAAATTCTTAAAATCATATCTAATAGAAAGACTTGGCCACAATGAATACGTGGTAGAAATAAACACTTTTAATTTCAATTTATAAATTCTAATAAAAAAATTTAAAACACAATTTCCAATCTCCCTCCGCATTACGATCTCTCAGCACAGCACATCAAATACACCTGACATGACTATACTCTGTCCAACGTAAGAAAAACAGGGCGTGTCGAGTTAAATTTCCAGTTTCAATTGTTAAAGATTGTTAATTTAACTTAGCAACAATGTCTAACAATTGAAATCGGAAATTCAATTAGACACGCCCAGTTTTTTTTTCGTTGGACGAAGTATAAAGAATTTTATGCAATGATGTCAACAACAATAAAGACTGGAACGAGCCTTCTATGAGCGCGATAGCACAGCCACATGTCTGAAGAATTGCCTGGAAAAGTCCACACATATCATCGTGCACCTATGTCTGATAGTCATTCAGTAAAGTATAAGAAAATAATTTTGAACATTAAAAAAGGCTGAAAATTATTTTTTAGCTCTCATGGAATCATAGGGACTTTCTTTGGCAGTATAATTTCAACAGAAAGTAATTAAAATAAATATCTTAAATATATATTTAACGGGGCCAACGATAAAGCTGGCCCCAGCCAACACCACCTAGACAGAAGGCCTGCGCACAGAAACGTCATACATTGTTACATCACACTAAAGCGGCTATTGTTAATCGTATTTCTACCAATAATAAGCTCTAAAATTGGCCGTTTGATGATGATGTAACAATGCATACAGTATCTGTGCGCAGGCCTTCTGTCTAGGTGGTGTTGCCCCAGCGCGGAAAAGTCACCTGACCATCTTAGTCCGAGTAACAATGTACCCTTCATTGTTTCCAACAAACGAAAAATTGCTGATTGTTAAAATCCAAGATGGAAACAATGAAGGTTACATTGTTATTCGGATTAAGATGGTCAGGTGACTTTTCCGCGCAAGGGCCTGTCTTTCTCGTGGGCTATGCACTATCTAAGATGATGTAACAATGTATTCAGTTTCATTGCGGAGGCCTTCTCTCTCGGTGGTCACGGCTGGGGCCCGTTATATCGTTGGCCCCGATATTAAATGCAATAATGTCAGCAACAATAAAGACTTCATTATTCTGTATTGTTGTTGACATCATTAGTTTGAACATGCGTCCACAGCACGGTCTATAGATATTCATGGTTATCGAGCTCCATTGTTAAAATGAAGCTAAAGTTTCTAGCTCCAGGTAATGGGGGAATTCTATTGAAAAGTGGCGCTGCATGTACAATCGGCCCAATTGCGCCTGCAGCGCCGCCCTATCGGCAGATAGAAAGTTTACTTTCATTTTCAGTTTCAATGAAAAACTCAATCGCAGATCACGGGAACTTTACTTTCATTTTCAGTCTTACAGGGAACTTTGTACCCAGTCTGACACCGATTTTAACAATTTTGAAAAATATTATTCTTCTAATAAAACTAAATCCAGATGTGACGGGTGTTCGTCCACTATGACGTTCAATACTGCACTCCGGAAGGTAGCGTTCACCGGCATAACATCTAACACGAATGCGACCATCATGGTACTACAGATTAAAGCGGGATTCGTCAGAAAAAGCCCACTTGTTGCCAATCTGCACGCCAGTCTTTATGTTCAGGCGTCGATG
This sequence comes from Rhysida immarginata, assembly GCA_023313115.1. Lineage (NCBI taxonomy): Eukaryota > Metazoa > Arthropoda > Chilopoda > Scolopendromorpha > Scolopendridae > Rhysida > Rhysida immarginata. The sequence goes on along the minus strand of JAHWFO010019666.1, from coordinate 161,493 downwards.
GTTTTGCGTCAGGGAGATCCTATATAAAGGAGTTCTTGCACACAGTCCACGGCACAGCTGACATAGACGAATTGACGCAGTAGACAGGGATACACCTGTAGCAGTGGAACAATGTGCTTCCAACTGTCTAGAGGAAGCTATACGGTCCGTCAGCGTCATGCGGACCATGTGTCTATCATCGCGTGTTGACGTCACCTTTCGGCATCCACTCCCGGATTTCCGAATTGTTCGGTTCTCGTCGGTCCACTGCTACCGAACTCGCATGACTGTGCTGCTGTTACGCTGCACACGAGCTGCTATTGCGCAATAGCAAAATCTTCCTTCACGAAGGCCAATGATTCTCTCCTCCTCTTCTAAGTTGTTGAAATGTTGCCCTCTTTCGTCAAGAGGCAACGTTATGTCTCACCTAACATATAAAATATAAAATAATCAAGCCAAAACCTATTGACACAAACTTATGTAAAGGAAACAATGAAACCACTAATCCACACCAAGATTCTTTAATGACCCAAATGTATATTTCGGGGTCTATGCTCCCTTCACCAGTGAGCGATGAAGTCTCACCTAACGTTTTTCACTAGCAGATAACCATAGACTATTTTCAACGTCCTGTTTCAACATCACTTTAGAGGGTGCTGCTGAGCCCACGTATGCATGGTGACTCTGAAAATTTAACCATTTGCAAAAGACACTGTAATTTTTATTTGCTGAAAATTGCAGCTCAATCGTGTCATTCCTTCTTGGTGTTGCGATTTTTACAAACATGAGTTTACATAGTAAAGTACAACATGCTTTAAGATTATTTGTTTTTTTTTTAAAGAGAATAAGTTTTAAACATTTTTTAAAAGATCAATAATTGAATTTTAAAACTTTAATGTATGAATCTCGGGAAAACTTGCAATTTAGATAGTTTGGTAATAATTGTAAAATATTATTTTTTAAAAATGCGATTTTAAAATCCTTTTAAAAATATGATTTTTGTAATATTCACAAGGCCAAATACCTTATCAGATTTCAGGAAAACAATCCTATTAATACACCAAAGATGCGTACAATATTTGCCTTCCACCAAATTAAGAGAGAAAATATGAATTTAAAAAATGGCTGTTTAATATTTTCTATATATCTGATTTTTCTTTTGTTTTTTATGATCTCTATTTAATTATCACTTTTAAAAAAATTTTAAATATTTTTTTTATTAATTTTTTTTACTAATGCCACCAGCACTTTATAAGCTTGCTTACCAGTGCTGTCTTTGTCTACATTTGTATTTGAATTGATTAAATAAAGAATTGAATTGAATTGTAAAAAAATAAATGAACCAAAAATCAGAAAAAATATACGAAATTAACTTCATTCAAAAACAAACGGTTAATAAAAGGCATTATAATTAATTGTGATTTTGTAATTTTATTAGCATGAAAAAAACCTGTTTTTATACCAAGGATGAATTCATCATGTTAATTATTCAATTTGGTTTACATAAAAAACCCTAAAAAATCAAATTTGCAATTGAAGCATCTAGGAAATTAAAAAAATGTTAATAAAAACATTGACATAACATTAACTTATAATTTAAATAAATATTTCATAAATATAAATTAATTCACAAATAAATAATAAATTATATTCTCCTTTTTTATATAAAATGCGGTAAATAAAATGAAATAATAAAAATAAAGTCACCAATCTTGATTTATGTTATTACGAAGTCTTGAAAATGGAGGCAGGAGTTCATTATAAAGGTTGGAGTCTTGAGGAAGTTCTTGAAGAAAATTTTAAGACAGGGAAGAAGAAGATAATGAAGGTCTTGTAGGTTCTTCCCTATTTAAAACTGTTCTACAAGACCTTCATTATACTCTTCTTTCCTGTAATTCCATGGAATTCCAGGAATAGATTCTAGGAATTCCATGCGTTGTTACAAATTCAATTTTGTTTTATAAATCGCAGAGGTGGGATGGAATGTTCATTATACGCCTTAATGAACCCTATTTATATTCCACAAACTCTGCCTTGCATTGTTGGCCATGAGATACCTTTTATTAGTATGCCCTGCCATCATTATGAATGTCCATCAATTCATCTTTTTTCGGAATCTGATGTAGACAGTGACCTTCCTCTTGCTTTTAAGATCAATTGTGCAGTTCTATCAAGATTGGAAGAAAACTCTAGATTTGCATAAGAAATGAACAAACCAACCCACAAAACACTCTTCCTTATATACACTCACTCACCAAAATTCATGGTACACCTGCCTAATAACGTGTTGGGCCCCATCTGGCCGGGATAACGGCGGCGACCCGTGGTAGAAGAGAGTCTACCAGTCCCCTGACCACATCCAGAGGCAATGCAAGCCATGTGGCCTCCACTGCCTCCACTGCACTCCATAATGATGCTGCATTTGCCAGTTGTGTTGGTGAGAACCTGACAGATCGTTCGATGACGTCCCACAAATGTTCATTGAGATCGCAATCTCGGGAACGTGGAGGCCAGATTGTCGTGAAGTCGGTAGCATGTTCCTCCAGCCACTGCCGTGTCACAAGAGCCATGTGTGGAGGCCCATTATCTTGTTGGATATTGCCGTCGCCCGCGGGATAAAAACAGTTCATCAAGGGGTGCAGGTGGTCCCCGAGCAGATCGATGTAGGAAGTAGTACGCAGAGTGGATTTCAGATGCACCAATGGATCCATTGCATGTCACGAGAAAACATTACAAACCACTATGGAGTCTCCACCTGTCTGAGTGGTCCCCACGTGACAAGCGGGTCCATGGCTTCGTGTGGACTGCGCCAGACATGGACACGACCATCGGCTCGATACAGCTGAAACCATGACTCGTTGGACCAGGCCCTTCGCCAGTCCTCAGCGGTTGAATGGCAATGTTGGTTGGCTCTGGCTAGGCGTTGCCGACGATGTGCAGCTGTCAAGAGTGGCATCCGTCGTGGCCTCCTGCAGCTGCAAGGTTCGCTGAATTATTGTAACGGACTCAATTGTGGGACGTCCCTGGTTGTACTTGCGGTACATTTGGCCCGCTGTCGCCCTTCGGTGATTCGGCAAACATCTCTGGCATCAATAAGGCGTGGGCGATTGCCTCTGTCCGATATCCGACATGGGTTGTAACCCCTCGTTGGGTGTACTCTCGATAGACCCTTGCAACGGTTGTGCGGGAAAATTGCAGGGTGTTGGCTACATTTGATATTGAGGCACCCGAGAATGGAAGCAGCGGGATCATCTCATTATGGCCAGGGAACCTCTTTAGAGGGGTATGCCATGACTTTTGGTGAGTGAGTGTTTTTATATGGTGGCTTCCCATGGTTTACCAGGAAAGCAGTAGAATTTTATTCGTGGGCCTTGTCCTGACATTAGTGAAACCATATACAACACAGTTTACATTATTGTTGCTTTTCATTTAGTTTCAGTCGTTTTTGATACAAGAACAACTTCATAAGTATGCAGCAGTTATAAGCTACACATGTAGTCAGATTCCTTATGTGTAAAGGATCATTTTTGTAGTCTTGTAACTCCCCCAAGAAATACAAGGTTTCGATATAGTAGGCGCTGCATATCACAGCAAACAGATCTATACCGAGCCTATTCCCGTTTGGAACTTCTTTTGTTCCGTATGCGTCCAGAGCATAATTATGATTATCCTCATATAAAGATTTCTTTCCCTCTGTACATGCTCATCAAAATTCCTTTGTTCTCCACTGGACTAATTACATTCTACCAGGGAGAGACGCTGATGAGCTTATTTCTGAGTTACCTCCGTTCTTCTCTTTGCGTGTATCTCTCCTTTTTCTGATGATCTCTTCATTCTTTTTGCGAGCAACGGGTGGCTTCGCGGCCGAAAGAAATATTTCTATTTTCTTGACCGTGAAACCAATTTTGCAAAAACCAGTCTGCATTTAAATCCACTCCACGTTAACCATAATATATTTTCATTTAGGAATGTAGATTGACTCATATTTCTAACAAAAAGTTTTCTATTAAATCTAAGTTATATTTGCGACATTCACTAGAATGCCCCAAAGGGACATATAAGGCACTCCTTGGTCAAGAAGGATGCACACCATGCCCGGTGAACTCTGTAACAGTCGATGAAGGTAGTACATCCAAGGGTCATTGTGTTTGCAAAGAAGGCTACCATGGCAACGTAGCAGGATCTGGAACATGCACGCGTAAGTTTTATGAATTTATAAATGTAATAATTAAATAAAGAATAATTATATAATTAATTAACCTACTGATTTTTTATACTTTTAATAGCGATACGATGTCGAAAATTACAACGTCCTTATCACGGTGAAGTCTATCCCGATGATTGCGACAACACAGTCGACAGTCGTTGTTCATTTTCTTGCAGAGACCCTTATTGTCCGTACAACGGAAGCGTCCCTAATTGTGCAGAGACAATGTCCAGAGTAAAACTTGGAGAACGAGTATGTGAGAGGAATGGACGTTGGACTGGACCAGAATTTAAATGTGAAAGCAAGTGATATGCGTAGTTTAACTCGATTTAATGGTTTTTATTTCTGTTTCATAGCTGCTGTCTTTGAAATGCCATAATAATTTTCTTTTTTTAGTTGTTAAATGCCCATATATTTCAAATCCTGCATACGGCCATTACCGATGTCATAATAAATGGAACGAAGGGGAATTTAGTTTTAAAGCCCAGTGTACGTTAAAATGCAATGAAGGATATCGTATTTCTGGAGGGACAGAGCATTTACATTGTCTTAAAAATGGTACTTGGAGAGGATCACCCGCTGTATGTGAACGTAAGCATATTTTTAAAAACAACTGTTTTTGATATTAAGACACATACACTTTTATGTAAGTAAAGCATTGCAAAAATCACGATCAGACAAAAACATGAGATATCTCTGTATATTAAATAGAATTGTGACAGAGAGAGAACGAATAATAAGATAGAACGTCTAAAACAGCAAACCTGGCTTTACAGTATACAATAAATGATTCAAAAATCTTTGCGATATTTTTCCAGGTCCTTCAACGGATATGTGGCCTTAAGTTGTCTTGCTGTAGGAGAATGCGCTTCTATTCAGGCTGTTCAGACTGCAGGTTGATAGTTCGATCGTTGGAATTGCTTTTAGCTTACGGCTTCGAATTCCACGCTTCGCGGCCTACTAAGTTATTGGTTGATTATTTCAGCGGCCTGGGAGGAATTTCTGAACCATCTAAATGCAGTGCAGTGGTCCAAATGTTTATTTTATTTCAGAAGCTTTAATCCCAAATTCAAACTCGTATAGCAAGTTTCCTAATTAGCAGTTTTTGGCTGTTCATGTTTTAGGTGTTCAAACCTCAAACGGAAGAACGAAATGCTGTTCAGAAGAAAAATTAATAATACGAGGAGATAACAGAAAGTAACATCAAAGAATATTACAGAACCTACAGGTAAACAACTAAGGGCAGCTGAGACTTCCAAGTCTTTGTCTACTTTTCCACATAAGAACCTTGAAAATTTAGCATTTATTCCAACGCTGCACCAGTTTCAGAAAATCCCACTCATAGAACTCCGTCGGGAGTGAATACAAGCAATGGCGCAAGGCAGATTTGAATTCCTCCTACGTCTCAAACCCCAGACTACCCAGGAATCTCTTCACGGGACCAAAGGGGTGGTAGACTTTCACGACTTTAAATTGACTTAAATAAATTTTGTAACTATAATTGGAAATTATTACTAGTCGTGTAAAGAGAAGGGAGGGAGACGAAAAATTGAGTTAATGAAATCATTACATTTAATGAACTTGATAGTGGCATTCTACAAACAAGTGTAAAAATTTTCATTCATTTAAATATGCAACAAAATTGTATGAAAAATTGAGTGTCCGTTAACTTCGAATATGTTCTAGTCCGGTTCGGGATGAAGGCCTCAATTGAAATTTGTGTGAACTGCCAATGGCGTCGGGTTTCTGGGTTGTTTGTCACCGCTATTGAAGTAGGCGGCGACCCTTGAGGGTTTATTGGAGCGTTACCCAGTACTGTGAAATATATCAAATAAAGCAGATATATTAGTTGACCCAAAAAAATTAAAGCTTCTGAAGCAAGGAAATAAAACTACTTCCAGTTCTTAATGAGGACAGTTTGCATCAGAGAGAAAGTTTACTCACTAACTTAATATAACCAATCAGCCTTAATACAAATAGATCTAGCCAATAATAAATGTGATCTACAGTACCCTCTGCCGGAGACGCTAAAGCCGAGCGCAGCTCGCAGCTAGAGATCTCAGCCGGGCGCGCGCTCGCGAAGCGATCCTTGTCCGAATGCAAAAGGTCTGGGGCGCTCGGTGGGCTCGATGCGTCGTTTGCGGACGTCGAGCTGCTGAAGTTTGTCGTGGCTAGCGTACTGGGGTCAATGTCCTCTTCCGTTGAAGAGCTAGTCTGAATCGGTACGTCGTTCCTTTGGCCAGTCGAATCCCTCGCGACGTGGTCCACGGAGGCTGCTGAGTAAACGGCGGCATCGTCGGGGCTCGTCGTCGCGTCGGAACGTGGGCAGTCGTTCCCTGTTGAAAAGTTTGCCTGGACGGGCACGGGTCCGTTGTCCAGCACTGGCGGCTCACTATGCCTGGTCGGTTCCTCGGGCGGAGTCGTAATTCTAACGTAATGCCTTTTCCTTAAGCGTGTCGGCGAAGGGCACAGCTGACAGCGGATTCGTCGACCTTGCGCGGGCGTCCCTCGTCGGCGTGCATAACCACGATTAGAATTTACGAAAGTTCGATTGCATGACTTAAAACTAGAGTCACTTGCCTGAGCAATTGCTTGATAACACTGTCCTTTCAATCCTCGGGCCGGAGACTGAATTCGTTCGAGATTTGGCCAAGTTGAAACGCTCACCCTCGAGACACCTACGTCCTTCGTTTTTCCGAAGCAACTCCAGTCTCTCCCTCGTTCGTTTCTTCTCCTCTGGCTCGCGGAAAGAAACTTATTCCTCGAAACATAATGAGAGTCCTTTCTCTGCTTCTCTTCTAGGCTTTCCTTTCCTTTTCTCGCATGGCCCTCGTGGTTCCATTTCTCTCCTTTTTCCGTCCTTTCTCTCTGGTTCCAAAGCTGTCTCTGTCTCTTTCTTTTTCTCCGTCTCTGGCGCATCCACCTTCTCCACCAATCCGCGGCTTGGTTTCTTCCTTCTCTCTCTCGCGCATCTTCTATTTTCCTCCCGGGGTGGCAGGGGGCTCGATTTCTTCTCTATCGCATATTTTTTCCTCTTGCTTCTTCTTCTCCCTCGATCTTGTTCTCGAGTTAGATCGTCGGCTTTTTCTCTTTTATTTTTTTTTTTCAATTTGACGGTCTGACATAGACCAAGGGCGTTAAAGTCCGGAGTATAGGTTAGGTGGTCCAGAACCTCCCAACCGAAACGGAACAGTTTTGCTTTGACAATGTTGGCCATATGCATGTTTGAATTGTCACGAAGAAGTCGAACACCGTTTCTTCTCTCTGGCCGTTTATCTCGAATAGCACGCCGCAGTTTAGTCAACGTTTCACAGTATCCAGCGTTGACGGTTGATCCACGAGGCAGGAACTCTGCGAGTAGGATGCCTTGCATATCCCAAAAACTGTCAGCATAATCAACCGAGCTGAAGGAGAAACGTTGAATTTTTTGCGAACTGGAGTGTTTAGATATTTCCACACCATGCTTGCAGTTTTAGCCTCAAGTGTAAAGTGCAAGACCCAGGACTCGCACGGGACCCAAATGCCAGATGTTGCAAGCTGCACGTCATTTTATTGCCGTCCTGTTCTGGTGTCTAGCTTTTTGGAATCCAACGCGAACAGACTTTGCGGTATCCAAGCTTCTAATGCATATGTTATGCAGATCCATAGGATAGGTGAAACGTTTCACTAACTTCTTTCAAGAAAATGGACAGTTTTTTTTGATTGTGTTGTTAATACCCTCGATAATGGCTGGTGTTCCCGCTGACTCATGTCGCTCAGCACGCTGTTTATCGGCAAGTTGGTCTTCCTTCCCGAAACATTTTATACCATCTGCACACTTCTGCAGACAGTCGGCACTGTAAGCTTCTACCATGAATTTCAGCGGGTTTCTTACCTATTGCGAAAAGAAATCTTACAACAGCTCGCAGTTCTTCTACTGTAGACAATGTAATAGCGGTGGTCATTTTTTGAACAACTGGGAGTACGTAATGCGCGTGCGCAGGAACAACACTTGTTATGCAATCTCTATGCATTATTCAGCCTACTTTCTGGCTATGTTAACTTTTACATAGCGACTGTATTTTCCTCCGATAAAAAATAAATGGCGTTTTTTATATTCCCTCGTGTATAATCCCTTTTCATGTGAAATGCCCGTCCAACACCACCTAAACAAGAAGGCCTGTTCACGAAATTGTTACTTATTATTACATCATCATAAAAAGACCAAATTTAGGGCTTATTATTGGTTGAAATACGATTAACAGTTGAATACTCTAGATGATGTAACAATAAATAGTTTCATGAACAGGCTTTCTTGTTTGAGTGGTGTTGGCTGGCCGTAGCCACTGGGTTTATACAATACTGAAAACTTTTGATTTAACTTCTGTAATAATCGAATAATTTCGAAAAATTTCGAAAACGTTTAAGACTTTAAAAATATGATTTAATTTTTAAAAAATTATTAAATAAGTTAATTTCAACTAATTATTTCTTTCTTCGTGTCACAGAGTTTTAAAAGGAGAGAGTAAGAGCGAGAGAGAGAGAGAATACGATGCACAGTAATAATGGAATATATTTAACAAAACTCAAATCTTTCGGTAGAGTATAAGCGACTTCTTAGCTTAACTTTCCAGTAATATAGGGGCGATTACTTTTTATTTCGTTGGGAGTCGTCCCACAATGTCATAAGAGTTAAATTAAGATCTGATAATAAGGAAAAGCAAGCATGTCATGCATCATAATTGATGGCGACAGGCATACCTAGTTTCACATTTAGTGATTAATTGATATGCCGATCTGTCGGGTTAGCGTGTGCGTGTTTGTTGGCATTTGACCCGATCGCTTCCTGAATGGCATGAGACTTGGTATATAAATATACAATAAACATGGACAGATTAAAATTATCTAAGCATTAAATGAAAAGGAGAAAATCAAAAGAAAATTATTATGCAACTAGTGTTCATATTCTAAAACTATAAAAGGTTCGAGGGCCAAATTATATCCAAGAGTTGATTGGCAGGGTGCACTATTTAAAAAACAAATTGCAATATGAATGATGATTATACTTGTGATGATCTCTTTTTCCACAGAGCTCTCCGTTCCTTCATTAACAATACAGGGTGCATCAAAAGTCCTCGTCCGAATTCAAAATATCATAGCTCCACATTCGCAGGTAAACGATCTTCATTCTATTGGAAAGAGGGGATCGTCAAGTTTTGTCTTATTACCGCAGGAGGTCTCCAGGGCGCGTCTGAAACGCGTAGTGAGCTCCAGTCAGTTATGTCGAGATAGCCACCCTGCATCATAATGCCTTGTGCGTCTTTCGCTTTGAAAAATGCGAGCCCGTGGGCACGATTTTCGTAACTAAAGGCCCAGCAGCTCAAAGCATTAGACGTTGGCATCAATGAAGTGAAGCCACCTGTATGGGAGGAATTTGAATATCGAGTGGACGTGTTCCAAGGCCCACAAATGGAACCGCAAATACTCAATGCTCCAGGCCAACAGCAGAAAATAAATGAAAATGGCAGTAGAATACACCAATGTCCCTTAGAGTTCTGTACTCTCTTCAAGCTTTAATCTACTCGCAAGCAAAAATATGCATAAAATATGCATCATACATATCAATCTTTTTCTTCAATAAATATGCTAACAGTTTTTGGCTGTAATTGTCGATTATCATAAAAATGTATGGTGCACCACCCAATGATGTCGTTCGGAAAGGACCATACAAGTTTTTATATACCTGTGCTGGTGAAGCCGGAGGGAGTCACAATGAACACTTCAAAGCAACCATGTCAAAACATGCGTATTCTGAGCATTTAGCAACAAGACCCAATTCTAACTGAAATCCCACTGATCACACAAGCTAGATCCCAGGATCCAAGAAACTATTCTGTTTCTCAATTATTATGTAAATCATTACACTACAAGGTACTGCAAGTACAACAATCAATTTTATTTTGGATCAACAAATTTAGGTAAAATTTATTATGACCCATTTATCGTAGTGCTTACATAACAACCATGGCTAAACATTTACATCGCACTGTAAAATTAGTCCCTGTCACTATTATTATAATTAGCTAATGCTTGTTTGATACTTTACTCTGATCACACACTCATCACCTACAATGCTTGTGTATTATATGCAAAACGCCAGGATCAAGACAATTTGAAATCAGTCTCTAACTGTCAAAGTAATTTTATGCTGTTCTGATGTCTTCCACACCCGGGTATCATTATTCACGCTAACCTTCTCGTGGTTGGGTCGGGGTGTGAGGGAATCAACGGTTCGGGGCCCAAAAACGAATGACTAGGATGCTATGCTGTTGGAGTGTTATCATCTCGTTTATTCTCATACTTAGTTATATAGAACAACATACAGGACACGCAGCGCATTTCGCTTTTGAAGGACCCCTCGAAAATCTAAAATACTTAAAAGTATGTTCCCCCATAAAATGAGCGACGCTCTGTACTAATTCTACAACTGCACCCAGATGCACCCAAGCATGGGCATATGCGTTTCTTCACAGGAGTTTATGCTGTGAGAACCTCGGAATTTAAGCTCTGATACTGTAGTTGCGTGCACTCTCGAAACCCCGCATAAGTATTCCCTTCACTGAACGTGCACCCACGTCCAGTGCTTCCTTTGATTTGCGCAAATTAAAGGAGAAGCACGGTTAACCCTCTTGGCGGATTTGAGCGGCACCAAACCTTTCGCCTCTGGCCTCCTCTAGTTCACTTTTGCTTGGTGAACTGAGCGGCAGAATTTCACTCATATACGTTGTGGGTCGCCTTCTTTAAAGAGCCAGTTATGCCCAAATTCCTCATCTCCCGCGTTTCTCTACTGTGTTATGCTCATATACTGACATACTATGTGCCCTGGGATAGAACAGTTTACGATCATGAAAAAAACTTTAGCATAAGTAAAGTTCGCTTAGTCATAATGTTCTTCTTCATGGTAGCACTCGTAATACTCCATACGGGCAGAACAGCGGAGAACACTGCGCAACTGCGCATCACGTCTCAAGAGGAGGGAGTGAGTCCACAGACGGGTGTCAAAACAGCAAAGTTCCGATTGTCACATGTAATTTAGCTAATTTAGGAGTAGCGCAGTGGAAATAAAATAACATGCAACAGCGCACTGAATAAGATAAATAAATGGAAAGTTTATTGATAAATTTTAAAATAAAAGTAACGATAAATAAGAAGGAGAAATGTGGCCTCCTTCTGACAAAGGCAATCTATGCCAAAACCAAAAATCCAGGGTAAAAACCCTTTCACACCAAGTAAATGAATTTTAACTACTTCTAAATGTGAAATATTAATTAGTATTTAAACCCTAAACCCCTTTCCAATGCAAAGGGTAATAAACCTGAAAGCAAAGGCAAAATGCCTAAGGTAATTCTAGCCTATGTTCTAAACAAATACACCTCAGCTAGAAAGCAAAACCAAAACTTAAATGCTAACAGAAATATAGCAAAAGCTTAATGGCTAGGTAAATAAACTGTAAACCAATGATTACATATTTATAGCTTGAACCGAAACTGCTAAAATAGAAACAATTAGCTTATTAACTAGCTAACTAAAATTGCTTAACACCAGACACTGATATAGGTTAAAATAGAAATAGCAACTTAACTGGGTCGGTCTCCAAAATGCTTAAAAGGAAACTAACCTCCGACTTACTCGTTTTAAACAACCAGTAAATAAAATGACATTGCGAGAGCTAAATTAGTTAAATAAATTTCATCCCAAAAAGACGCTATTGGGAAAAAGTTCAATGCCAATAAATTGCTTAACACTAGACACTGATATTGGTCAAAGTAGAAATAGCAACTTAACTGGGTCGGTCTCCAACATGCCTTTAACAAAGCCGACCTTACATTTGTTTACTTTAAACAAATAACAAACAACATGTTAAACATAAGCTTAAACGTATGATTTCCAAAAAGATTCCATTGTACTATCACAGAAATTCATACTTTACATAGTAGTGAATTTTATATCTCACATAAGAAAACCACGCATCATAATGTGACCGCTTGCAGATAAAAGTTCCAGTTGCGAGAAATTTAGTAGTGAGCAAAACTACATCTAAAATAGTCACAACTCGGGCTAAAGTTCATTGTCCGGGGAGAGTCTATCAAATTAGAATTACAATCAGCACAGTCACTAAATAAACACAATTTGTAGGATTCTTTTTATTTCTCTCTGTTTGAGATGCAGCTTTTACAAAGCAATTGCACAAGTACAAAATAAAAAGCTTTAAGTTCGCTTTTTACAGTTCAGAGATTCAGAGTCACAAGAGGCCTATAGGAAAAGAAATCTACATTATTCCGTAATACAAATTATGTTGGAAAGGGAAACATTAAATGCACATGTTAAGAAAAACGGGCAAATGCGTGACTTGACTCCAACTTATTTTCTTCGTGAGCTGAATGACACTTCACTACACTTAATTATGACAAAACCAAAATGGGCCGTAAGGTATGCCCGCATACCGCAGGGCCAAAGCCCACACACTTGAGTGCACTTATACACGTCACGGCGCTTATCTCAGAAAATGCTTTCTTAACTAGTATGGCTACCCAGCCTACTGTAATGGACGCACTTACTAAGGCAAATCCCTGGTCGGCGACTGAAACACTCGGCGCACGGGGAAGCAAGCCGAACACCGGCGACAGGCACTTTTCACGATGCGGACTCTTACGTTTTGCGTCGGCGCAAATCTCCGCCATCTGGGCTTCTCTGCACGGCAAGGCATTGCATAACGAACCACACGCCGTCTCCGCAGCCGTCTCCGTCGCAGCGGCTTGAGGACGAGCCTTCCCCTTCAGCCTGTCGGTAACTAAACAGTCCCGATGCCTTCTATCAGTCGTGGCCAGGAGCTTCTTTTCTTGCCATCGTCCATCGGTCGTCGCCAATTTGCTTCTATCTCTCTGTCTCTGCTCTCCCTTCGAGCCCGCACTCGAGAGCCTTGCTCCTCCCTGATTGGTTCCTGCGTCCTGATGTTGTCTATGACGCTGTCGACGTCGATTCCGTTTTCGCTCCGAATTGTAGAACACTCTAGAGCGAAAACGATCGACTATGTCACCGGAATTATTAATATCATTAAAATTCCGTGACACCGATCCTTTGTACATCAATCTCGCGTTGGAATATGTCATTAAAAGGTTCACTCACCAGATATTACTGCCATTTATCACCTGTTTTAAGCAGGAGTCTTGATCATTTTACTTTGGCACAACTTCAAGCCTGGACGGCGATGTCGAACATTCCTCAGGGGCGATACAGCGGCGGCCCATTCGACGGTACACTACGCTCCACTTTTGCGGCAAAAAAACCAAATCCTTTCTGCTAGAAAACTTAAACACTCAATATTAGACTAAATCGGCAACATTTAAAAGAAAACTTCTATGATTTACAGTAACATATTCGAAAACTTGATATTCGAACGCGCTGATAATTCACACTATGGCCGACACACGTCCATTCACGAGAGGAGTTTTTGACAAAAAAAAATTGACGGAGGCTCTGGTGACTGCCAAAGCCGCGGGTTTTTAAGGCGTAGAACTACTACTGTATGATATTATTCGTTACTGGTTTGGTTACTGTTAGTGTGTATTTTTTGGCGAAATATAATAAAATTATAAGATACATTACTTTATTCAATACATTACAATTTTGTGAAGAATAGGTCTGTGGTATGAAAAGAACAGACAGATGACAAAAGTTCCCGAGTTATATTTCTAATAAATGACAAATCAATTTAAGTATTTCCCAATGGAATTGGGTAGTTACACGGGACCATATCAAAAGTGAAATGATGTTTCATAAATTCAAATACTCATTCATTTCGTTTGGCATCGATATTAAAATCGCCCATCAAGATCATAGGTATATCCGCATCCACCTCAAAATCTTCATCTATTTGCTTGCAGTTCTGTGTATTTCATTAGTCCGGAAAACAAGAACATTTTTAAGTGAATCGAGTATCTGGATGTACATACGCTCACTCACCAAAAGTCACACCAAAAGGCACACCCCCTCTAATCAGCTTCCCTGTCCGTAATGAGACAGATCCGGCTGCTTTCATGCTCGGAATGCAGGTGCACAGGACTCCTTCATATCGCACAATCATTGTAAGCATAACTAGCTGCAGAAATGACAGCACGCCGAAAGCTATCCCCATTTGAACGAGAGATGATTGTTGGTGCCAGACGGATGCATCCACCTCAAAATCTTCATCTATTTGCTTGCAGCTCTCTGTGTATTTCATTAGTCCAGAAAACAAAAACATTTTTAAGTGAATCGAGCATCTGGATGTCCGAAGAAAGTTCAATAAGTAATGCAACACTTCTTTTTTTCAGAAAAAGGGGGTTGTTTTATTCAGCATTCAAATACATCATGTTTTTCCCCGATCTTTTAGCTACACAACACTATTTTTCAACGTATTCTCCATTCAATGCTACGGCTTTACGCCACCTTGAAGTGAGGGCCTATACACCTGCACGGTACCATTCCACTGGTTGATGTCGGAGCCAACGTCGTGCTGCATCAATAACTGCTCCATCATCCGCGTAGTGCGTCCCACGGATTGCGTTCTTCATTGGGCCAAACAGATGAAAATCCGTCGAGCTGCTCGAATGAGAGTGTTCGCATGTTCCGACATTGCAGGAGTCAGAGCTGTGCACGGCCAGCCAGCTCGCGGGAGATCAGACAGTTTTGCTTGACCTTGCGGCAATGATGACACACGCTTTGCACAACGACTCACCATGCTTTTGTCCACTGCCAGATCACCGTAGACATTCTGCAAGCGCCTATAAATATCTGAGATTCCCTGGTTTTCCGACAAAAGAAACTCAATCACTGCCCGTTTTTTGAAACGCACCTCCATTGTAGACGCCACTTTTAACAGCTCATTATAGCGCTGTCACATATCGGGCGTCAATGAAACTTTACGAGACGAAGCGGATATGTCTGAGAATGTTCCACAAGAAATGTCCAGTTTTTTCAAACAAAATTGGCTGAGAAAGAAATGTGTTGCATTACTTATTGAACTCCCCTAGTACATACACACACTCACCAAAAGTCACACCCTCCAATCAGGTTCCCTGTCCGTAATGAGACAGATCCCGCTGCTTCCATGCTCCGAATGCAGGTGCACAGGACTCCTTGATATCACACAATCATTGTAAGCAGAAATGGCAGCATGCCGAAAGCTATCCCCATTTGAACGGGAGATGATTGTTGGTGCCAGACGGATGGGTGCCTCAATATATACTATAGCCAATGTAGCGTGCATTTATGCCCTTACCTGCAAAAATGAAGAGGTAAACAATAAAAATGTATATTTTTTTACGATAGTTTGTGAACTACTTTAGTTTCTGGCTATTCTACCACTGCGACGAAAAGTATATCGGGTTTCTTTTATTTGTCTCTTGACCTCCTCGCTCTTTAATCACCCCAGACGTGTACGTAAGTAACCCCGAGAAGCGTATCTGATTTGTAACGTTTTTGTTAGCCGTTATGGTTGTGTGATTCACCCCGTTCAGAAGTGTGGTTTCTCAATTTGCATTCTATAGTAAGAACGACTAACCCGGGAGGAGGTTACAGTGGTCCCCTCCTCTGAAAATTATTCAAAGGGTTTCAAAAGACGTTTGCGTTAAACGTCGTTGTCAGCTGATATGGAGCTTGAATTGTTTCCTTCCAGTCCTTTCCTTCCAAGAGACATTGTTTTTTTTTCACATTGTTTGAATGTGGATTTGGTATTGGTTCTCATGCTGGAAACATTCTGCAATACATGGGCTGCTTAGTTTTGTTTTTTTGTCTTTTTTTTAACGTAAGAAGCTGGTGCAAATTTCTGCTCTTCAAGTTGTGTAAAATAAGAAATTTATTCTGCATTCAAAACGCATGACACTCCGCCGCTCAAAAGCACTGGAAGATAAAATGAGAATCACCATCTTGTTTGGACTGTGACGTCGCTAGTGCTTGGTGGACGCACACGACACTAACAGGAAACTTTAACAATGAACCAAACGAACATTTATATATCGCAATTTTCATCGAACGATTTATCAGGTCGTCACCAACGCAACTGGTAAATACAGCATCAATATGTAGTGATGTGGAGGTGGCATGGCTTGCAGTGGCTGTGGGTAAATTCCAGGAACTAGTAGAGTCTCTTCCACGACGGGTCGCCACCGTTTAATGGGGTAGAGGGCTCCAACACTTTATTAGGTAGGTGTGCCATGAGCTTTGGTGAGTCAGTGTATATCGACCCCATGTACGAGGGTGATCAAAAAGTAATGTCGCGCATTTTGACGTAGAATTACGTCTATCAGGGGCGCAGCCGAGGAAAAATTCAGACGCGGTTTTTCGTTCAAAAAGTAATGTACATACCTCAGTCTATATCTTTGCATCATTATATCCTAGAACTATGGTCAATATTTTCTTGGAAAGAGGAAGGTTAGGTCTTGTATAATAAATAAACTTTTAACAAAAGGGATCACTGGGTCCAAAGTTACAGCTAGTTAAATTTAAGTGAATTTTATGTGCTCGCCGTAATAATAACGGAATGGCGCTGCTGCTGTGTGTGCGTGTACGGAACTAATTACAGCTAGCTATCTGACTGCAGTCTTTCGT
Source organism: Rhysida immarginata (assembly GCA_023313115.1). Classification (NCBI taxonomy): domain Eukaryota; kingdom Metazoa; phylum Arthropoda; class Chilopoda; order Scolopendromorpha; family Scolopendridae; genus Rhysida; species Rhysida immarginata. The sequence continues at coordinate 144,680 of JAHWFO010019666.1, read as the reverse complement.
TAAACTTGCTTGGGCGGGTGTGTAAAATATCAAATATTGATGTCGAGCGCGAATCAAAAAAAAGCGCGAAAAACATAAAGAAAAACGTGAACGGTTAACAGAAGAAAATAAACAAAGAAAACAAGAGGAGCGTGAAAGAATTAGGAATGAGAAGAAGGAGTTGAAAGCTGAACGTTAAAGAAAGCGTGATGCTGAAATGGCTGAACGTTGAAAGAAAATTTACGACTACCAACGACGCAAGAGACCAGGTTTCAATTATTGTTGTAAATTTAAATGTTCAGAGTGAAACTTGGATGTATGACGAGGAACCGATTCTGTACAAGGGATCGAATTAAAAGCATTCATGAACAATACTCTTCGATCTAAGATAGTAAATGGGCAGCGTAAAGCGAATAGTGAACCAATTTATAGAAATTTAAAGAGTGTAGCAGACTATAAACCTGTCGAGTATCACATAAATTTAAGACGGAGATTGATTGACTACGGGGTTGGCGAGTGATGTTTAGTAGACCTTAAATGGTTTTTCAAGATTTACGAGGGGTAATCAAAAAGTGATGTCGCGCATTTTCTTTCTCGAAAATGATGGCAGAAATGAGAAAATTGCGATATATAAATGTTAGTTTGGTTCATTGTTAAAGTTTCATGTTAGTGTCGTGTGCGTTCACCAAGCACTAGCGACGTGACAGTCCAAACAAGATGGTGGCTCTCATTTTATCATTCAGTGCTTTTGAGCGGCGGAGTGTCATGCGTTTTGAATGCATAATAAATTTCTTATTTTACACAACTTGAAGAGCAGAAATTTGCACCAGCTGACGAAAGGCTTAACGTTTTGAAAATGGAATCCACCAGTGATTGCAAAACATAAACATCAATGAAGCCAAGTTCCATTGTCAAAAGTAAAGCAAAATTATAAGTGATTTAAATGATTTCCATGAGCAATAAAGAGATATGAGGAACTGGGTAGAATGAAAACAAAAAACTTGAAATAGTCTCATAATTTTGATAAAATGTCCTAATTAAAAATTATGAAAATAATTTAGATCAAAGGCCTAAAAAAATCCTCAGTTCATAAGTTTAACATTGAATACGATGTGATATTACGACTGAATGCATAATAAATTTCTTATTTTAAACAACTTGAAGAGCAGAAATTTGCAGCAGCTGTTAATGTTATGCGTTTTCTTTGTGCAAAAGAACTGAAATCAGACGACATCCATAAGGATATTGTGTCGGTGTACGGAGGTTATATCGTGCAGCTCCGAACAGTACAACGTTAGTGCAAGGTTTTTAAAGAAGGACGAGAGGACCTGCTGGACGAACATAGCTCGGGCAGGTTGCGGGAATCCATGACCGACACCACGACAACGGACTTCCCCACATAACGAAACGGGTCACTGACCTGTTGCAGCGATGGAACTGGGAAACACTGCTTCATCCTCCATACAACCCGGACCTCACTCCCAGTGACTACCATATCTTCGGACCGTTGAAGTAGTCACTGGCCGGTCAATATTTCCGTGACGACGACGAGGTGAAATCTGCAGTTCGCTACTGGTTCCACACTCATCCGGACGACTTTTATCGACAGGGCGTGGAAAAACTTGTCCACCGCTGGGATCGTTGCCTCAATCGGCTTGGAGATTATGTGGAAAAATAAAAATTGAATTGATATATCGAATGTACATGTGTTTATTTTTGTCCCAGTCACGATTTTAGAGAAAAAAATGCGCGACATTATTTTTTGATCACCCCTAGTATATGGGGTCGATATACACTCACTCACCGAAACTCATGGCACACATGCCTAATAACGTGTTGGAGCGCTCTACCCCGTTAAACGGCAGTGACCCGTCGTGGAAGAGAGTCTACCAGTTCCCGGAACATACCCACAGCCACTGCCGGCCATGCCACCTCCACATCACTACATATTGATGCTGCATTTTCCAGTTGTGTTGGTGACGACCTGATAAATCGTTCGATGACGTCCCACAAATGTTCAGTGGGATTGCAATCTGTGGAACGTGGAAACCAAACCTGCTTCTTACATTAAAAAAGACAAAAAAACAAAACTAAGCAGCCCTTGTATTGCAGAATGTTTCCAGCATGAGAACCAATACCAAATCCACATTCAAACAATGTGAAAAAAAAACAATGTCTCTTGGAAGGAAAGGACTGGAAGGAAACAATTCAAGCTCCATATCAGCTGACAACGACGTTTAAGGCAAACGTCTTTTGAAACCCTTTGAATAATTTTCAGAGGAGGGGACCACTGTAACCTCCTCCCGGGTTAGTCGTTGTTACTATAGAATGCAAATTGAGAAACCACACTTCTGAACGGGGTGAATCACACAACCATAACGGCTAACAAAAACGTTACAAATCAGATACGCTTCTCGGGGTTACTTACGTACACGTCTGGGGTGATTAAAGAGCGAGGAGGTCAAGAGACAAATAAAAGAAACCCGATATACTTTTCGTCGCAGTGGTAGAATAGCCAGAAACTAAAGTAGTTCACAAACTATCGTAAAAAATATACATTTTTATTGCTTACCTCTTCATTTTTGCAGTATGGGCAAAAATGCACGCTACATTTGATATTGAGGCACCTATCCATCTGGCACCAACAATCATCTCCCGTTCAAATGGGGATAGCTTCCGGCGTGCTGTCATTTCTGCAGCAAGTTTTGCTTACAATGATTGTGTGATATCAAGGAGTCCTGTGCACCTGCATTCCGAGCATGGAAGCAGCGGGATCTCTCTCATTACGGACGGGGAACCTGATTGGAGGGGTGTGCCTTTTGGTGAGTGAGCGTATGTACATCCAGATGCTCGATTCACTTAAAAATGTTCTTGTTTTCTGGACTAATGAAATACACAGAGCTGCAAGCAAATAGATGAAGATTTTGAGGTGGATGCGGATATACCTATGATCTTGATGGGCAATTTTAATATCGATGCCAAACGAAATGAATGAGTATTTGAATTTATGAAACATCATTTCACTTTTGATATGGTCCCGTGTAACTACCCAATTCCATTGGGAAATACTTAAATTGATTTGTCATTTATTATAAATATAACTCGGGAACTTTTGTCATCTGTCTGTTTCTTTTCATACCACAGACCTATTCTTCACAAAATTGTAATGTAATTGAATAAAGTAATGTGTCTTATAATTTTATTATATTTGGCAAAAAATACACATTAACAGTAACCAAAATAGTAACCAATAATAACATACAATAGTAGTTCTACGCCTTAAGAACCCGCGGCTTTGGCAGTCACCAGAGCCTAGTCAATTTATTTTTCTCTAAAATCGTGACTGGGACAAAAATAAACAGATGTACACCTCATTCCAAAAGCGTTTTCACATAGGTGAAGTGATGTTCGGCGTCCTTGCAATACATCAAGCCACTAAAACTAATTGGCTTTAAACCAGTAAAATAATGCAATTCGAATTTGACTTCTTGCTTTAACTTATTAATTTCACTGGTTTAATGTTTTGCACATTATTCATCTAAGTGAAAACGCTTTTGGAATGAGGTTTACATTCGATATAACAATTCAATTTTTTTTTCCACATAATCTCCAAGCCGATTAAGGCAACGATCCCGGCGGTAAACAAGTTTTTCCACGCGCTGCCGATAAAAGTCGTTCGGTTGAGTGTGGAACCAGTTGGGAACTGCAGATTTCACCTCGTTGTCGTCACGGAAATATTGACCGGCCAGTAACTATTTCAACGGTCCGAACATATGGTAGTCACTGGGAGCGAGGTCCGGTTGTATGGAGGATGAAGCAGTGTTTCCCAGTTCCATCGCTGCAACAGGTCATTGACCCGTTTCGCTATGTGGGGACGTCCATTGTCGTGGTGTCGGTCATGGATTCCCGCGGCCGGCCCGAGCGACGTTCGTCCAGCAGGTCCTCTTGTCCTTCTTTAAAAACCTTGCACTAACTGTTAGGAGCTGCACGATATAACCTCCGTACACCAACACAATTTCCTTATGGATATCGTCTGATTTCAGTCCTTTTGCACAAAGAAAACGCATAACATTAACAACTGGTGCAAGTTTCTGCTCTTCAAGTTGTTTAAAATAAGAAATTTATCATGCATTCAGTCGTAATAACACATCGTATTTAATGTTAAACTTATGAACTGAGGATTTTTTTAGGCCTTTGATCTAAATTATTTTCATAATTTTTAAATCGGACATTTTATCAAAATTATGTGACTATTTCAAGTTTTTCGTTTTCATTCTACTCAGTTCCTCATATCTCTTCATTGCTCATGGAAATCATTTAAATTACCTGAAGATGAGAGCAGGAGCTCTCGAAAAGCTTTGCAAGCACTTATAATTTTGCTTTACTTTCGACAATGGAATTTGGCTTCATAGATGTTTGTGTTTTGCAATCACTGGTGGATTCCACTTTCAAAACGTTAAGCCTTTCGTCAGCTGGTGCAAATTTCTGCTCTTCAAGTTGTGTAAAATAAGAAATTTATTCTGCATGCAAAACGCATGACACTCCGCCGCTCAAAAGCACTGGAAGATAAAATGAGAGTCACCATCTTGTTTGGACTGTCACGTCGCTAGTGCTTGGTGGACGCACACGAAACTAGCAGGAAACTTTAACAATGAACCAAACTAACATTTATATATCGCAATTTTCTCATATCTGCCATCATTTTCGAGAAAGAAAATACGCGACATTACTTTTTGATTAACCATTTAAGGTAACGTCCACTAAACATCACTCACCAACCCCATAGTCAATCAATCTCCTAGAAGTCATCAAATGAGGACCATTACTTCTGTAACTTATGGCCAGTCCAAGCTGAACCAATACATTTGAAATTTTCAATGAATGGACATTTGGCCAATGAATTTTATTACACAGTTCTCAACATGCAATTAAGACTTAATTATTGGAGGGGTGGGGGGGAGTCAAGAAGGACGATAAGGAATAAGTACTCAAAGTATACTTGAATACTTTCACAGCAATGAATTCACGAATCCCAATATGGCGTCCTATGTTCAAAATTTCCACGGAAGCAAATATTTACAGAAATCCTCTTCAATTTCCAGACATCTCAGACAAGGCATATATTCCAATAGGGCTACGTCAAATAATCAACGGACAATATCACATGTCAAAAGCATACCTTAAAGCATACATGAGTCAAACCTAGAAATTAAAACTGAACAGGCAGGCTTACTCTTATCTCCATACTAGATTTTTACCTTTGCTAAGGCTTCTACAGTTTAAGAGCCAGGCAAGAACTGCCCTTTTTTATAATTTTACATTTTCCTCGAATGCCCTCAATTGTTTTGCCAATGACTGCTCAGCCAATTGTTTCTTCGTTATTGAGAAGGTAATAAATCTAAACAAATACACTGCAAAGGAACAAACATCAAAAATGGAAATTGAGAAATTAACAAAGGAAAAAAAAAAGAATTATGAAATATCTACCGGAGTACATAACTATATAAACTTGTGCCAATCAGGTCACATTGGCATCAATGAAGTGACACCACCTGTACGGGAGGAATTTGAGTATCGAGTGGACGTGTACCAGTGAAGCTGGCGGGGGTCACAATGAACATTCTAAGCTACCATGTCAAAACTTGAGTATATTCTGAGCCTTTTGCAACTAGACCCAATTCTATAGGTTGCTTTTTAAAAAAAAATATCGAATTTGAAATCGGATGAAGACTTTTAATATACACTGTATACAGTACTTTAATAAAACTGATAAATTAATTTATTCTTCAAACTGATTTCGCGAGCCCTACGAAAAGGTCTCGCCTGTTGGAAATCTCTGGCCTAAAATTTCTCCCCATTATTCTAATGATATTATCAGAAAAAATGGAAGGAAAAATTCCATTACTTGAATTCGAACCAAGAACCACGATTAGAGGTAACGAGCGTGATACTCGCGGTTCCTGGTTCGAATCCAGGTCGTGGAATTTTCCCTTCCATTTTTTCTGATAATACCATTATTTTAAGCTTGGAGCATTACCTCCAGTTTCCATTTAATAATTTCTTAGGCAAGGCACGCATTGAGGTGGTGCAGCAGTGGACTGGCAGTGGTGTGGTTAAGAAGTGGTGTGTGGCAACAACTTTGTGTGGGAGTGGAGTGGTTTAACACGCACTGAAGTGACAAGTATCATATCGTGCCACTGACTTGTCAGTTAGTATGTCGTCCTCAGAAGATGAAGATGCTCTGTTATTTGTGCAACTTGATAATAATAATACACAAAATCAACACAAAACAGCGTCCTTGGATTCACCAACTTTGGCAAAAAAACAACAACAAAAAATATGGAATATACAATGTATATAGACATGATGTCATGTATTAATGCACTTGTGCAGTGGAAGATTAGGAGAAAGTGAAAAGACACAGAGTATACCTTTTGAGTTGATAATAAAAAAGCTTTTATTCTATTACACTAACTGATATTACAGTTGAGGTTAATTCTTTTGAATAAAGTCTTGCATGACATCTACTGACACGTAGATAATCGTACGAGTAATTATAAACTTTAATTACAGCGTTAATTCATAAATTAATTGTAATATAAATTAAAGAGAATATTAAGTACCAAGACACTAAAGCCGATCAAAGGCGTAGTGGCAACTTGGCAGACAGCTGAAATAAAGCTGCTTAGATTTCCCCAAAATTATCATTAATACAAATAGTAAATGAGTTATAATAAGAACTGATGTCTACGCTGGCTTCCCGAATCGCAGACACTGACCAAGAAACGTACCACGAACAACAAGGGGAGTGGCGACGCTTAGCATTTACATCTGGATTTAAGGAAAGCTGAAAGAGGAAAAGATAAATTAATGTTAAGTCTCTTCCGCTTCACTGCAACGCGCACTTAACAGAACTAGTGGAAATAGTAACTCATAAAATCTAATATTGATTCATGCTAAATAATTCCTCTAAATGCCTCATAACGCGCATTACAAACTAGCGGAACAATTATTACATTTCTAGGCGCTTTAGAAACTAGAAGAATAATTTCCTGTTATGCGCTGAGTGGGCGGGAGCTCGAAGAGAAAATTTTTTCTTTATTTAGCACTCGAGAGCAAGAAAGGTTTGAGCACCAAAATGAAATTTGCTTCTCTAACAAGTTGACAATCTGCGGCATATTGTCAACAGATGGAGCCAGATTACAGCCAACATTATTTTCTAACAGGGATCGTCTGCTATAAATATTGGCTTCTGTACTCACATCTGTCGCAATGCTTTGTGACATGCTCGCCCCCACATTTTCATTATTGTCGCTAATCAAGACCTCCGGTTTCGCCTCTTTAGAGAAATATCTAGAGTTTGCTTTCTTTTTAATGCGCTGCCCTTTATAACCTTGGCTCGCTGCAAATGATACTACAATGGCCTGTTTGCTGTCGATACCTTCACTACTAATGTTTGCTCCGGGTTTACGCCTTTGACTGGCAAAAAAATTTGCTATTTGCAGCTTGCAGCGGTGCAGGTTACTTTCAGGCTCCCAAGATGGGGCTGTGTACCGAACCCACTTGACCAGAAATTGTGTTTTGGGCAGTTAACCCCTGACATCTAATAATTTCTGAACCCTGTAGACGTCTGGATACAAGGGATCCTTTATTGGTCCCGGTATACTTGGTTCCATTTGTTTTTTCATTAGGTCCTTCTGGGTACCGCCTCTATCTTTTTTCAAAAACGAACAATTTAGAGTTTTGACTCCTCCCCATTTTCGCGGGATCTGTATTTTGGCCGTGACATTGTTGATCACTTTTAGGATCTTAAATGGTCCTATGTACTTATTGTACAGTTTCTTTCCAATCTTGTTTTTCAGTGGTTTAAGTCTGGACGCCCAGACCGGTACCTTTTCCTACACTTTCAATGGCCAGTTTGTATGCCTTTTATCGTAGGCCCTTTTGTACCTTTTATTGGCCTTATTAATGGCTTCGTAATATTTTAAGAAGATGGGCGGCATACGGTCTTTTTTCCTTCCCTACCGTAGCATACTCATTAACGGAGGGCGGAATCACAATCTCCCGGCCTAAGTCTGCGAAGTACGGAGTCATCTTATTGGACTCCGAAATTGAGGCGTTGATTGCGATTTCGGTACTCATCCCAATTAGACTTTTCGACGTTGAGATAATTTCTAAGTATTTGGATAACTGCCTGGTTAGTCCTTTCAGACTGACTGTCTGATTGGAGATGGTAACTACTGGTAAATTTAAGTGAAGTGCCTAACGCCTTGAAAATAAACCGCCACAACTCGGCGTTGAACCTAACATCGCGGTCCGATATTATAGCTTGGGGAAGGTCGTGGATTTTAATAATCTGATCCACCAACAGTTTGGCGATCCTCTCGGCCGTGATGCTGGTTTGGCAAGGCAACAGTCCGACCCTCTTTGTCAGTTTATCTGTGATAGTAAGGAGTGCATCGTATCCTCTCTTTGTCTGGGGAAGATATTGGCTTCTGTACACATGCTTTATGACACATGATTTAAATTTTAACTACAATAAATTCAAACTTTTTAACGAATCAAGAAAGTAACATTTTGCAAATTACTTGAAACACCATGTCCTGTACTTCAAAAGAAAAGCACAAATTTCTCGTAACACCGTAGTTTCGCACTCTGCCTACTCAAATGTGTATTAGCAAGTGGCAGCGAAGTAGCTCGCCACTCGAAAATTAAACATGTCGGAGACTAGTGGCACCAGACAGGCAGTGACAGGATATAAATAGGGCAGCGTCTATTGAAAAAATTTGTGTCTGGAAAGTAAAGAGAAAGCAAAAGAAGGACTATTGGCCAGAGAAACTCTGCAGCTATAACAGAAAAGGCTGTGCACCACTTCCACCTCACCACCGCCAATCCACGTTGATGTGCGCGTTCGCATTTGTTTACATAAGATTTTAAAATTCCCACTTGCCATTTAACCACACGTCACTCACACGCCACTCATGCTCCACTTGATAACCACATCAGTGCGCGCCTTAGCTTATGTTGCTCATCAACTTTTCAGATGGTCTGAACAGGAGGAATTCCCGATCTGCAAGCCACGTGCCCGCCCTATCATTGGGCCTTCATCTTGACTACTCCATCTTGTAGATTTTAAGAACACCTGGTGACAACCTTTCTGTACTGTGTTCACGATGGCCCAACTGGTAGAAGGAACGAGCGTTATACTCGAGGTTCCGGGTTCGAATCGAGGTCGTGGAATTTTTCCTTCTATCTTTTCTGATAATATCATTACCTTATACTTGGAGAGTTAACTCTACTTTCCATTTAATAATTTCGCATTAGTGTAACCAAATTGACAGAAGCAGACGTAGCGAGAATTTTGGAACAAAATCTGTCTTCCGTACAATTCGAGAAAAAATAAAACCCTTGTGGATATTGAAAGTAGCAATTGAATAATAACCGATATCATTAGTTGCCCAAAGTGATCTCCCAGTTCAAAGCCATAAAAGGTTTAAATGCATCCAAAAGTAAACAACTATGATATAACCATTTCATCGATTTAAATATTACGTGTAAATAAAGGCACAGCAAGGATAAAAGTTAAAAATTTACTACCTGATTTTCAAGCTTGAAAACACAACGGAGAAGCTAAACTTTTTAAGAAAAGAAAGTAATATAAGAAAGTAATTTTCTGCAATCATACTTACTTTTATTTGATTTTTTTATTGTGATCAGTAATAAAGAATAGTAAATGTTTTCATCATCCGAGTTGCTCATCCGCCACCGAAACTAACAAGGTGTGCTTACTCTGGCTTGTAAGAATTAGAAACAAACTAACCTTGACCCGAATTACAGCTTGTATACTGGTAGGCTCGGGTTTATTATATCCGAAATAAACAGATGTTGAACCGATAGCTTCATAAAATAAGAATTATAATCCTGACGAGACTGATGTAAAAATGTTTCCTAATGTCATTTGTTTTCTTTAGGGCCGGTTCTACCAAACCCAGATGAATCCTCAGATAGAATAAGTATTGGAATAGAGCTCAGATAAGTCAAAACGGTGTTCTAACATCCTCAGATAGAACAAATCCTCAGATAAACACCTGAATAAACCACAGATATCCGGATGAAGTTATACTGCCACGTGCAAAGTGCGCATAAACTTATGGAAGCTAAGTTGTTGATGTACGAGACACAGAGATCATACACTTTATTAAATAAAAACAAATTCGTTATGTGGATTAGTGGTTTTCCTGCTCTCCTTAAACAAAATTGATTTATTTAACCATAACAATAATGATCATATCCAATCAAAGTTTATTCATGAAATTACATCTGCTAACACGCAGATAATTGGGAATCGGTCTATCAAATTTATTCAATTTAGACAGATAACTTCTTTTCCATAAATTTTCTTCAAATTGAATTGGGGTCATTCCATGACAAGTGGACCAAATGTCCCCACTCCACCATCTTCAATTTTGCTGAAATTTTGGTAGAATATACCTATGAGTCTTATATGAAGTTGTACCAAATTTCAACTCCATAAGTAGTATAGTTGGGCCACCAGCCAAGTTCTTGCAAAGGCCACTTTTTTCACGTAGCAACACGAACAAACAAATTGTCAAATTTGTTCCACTACTGCTCATGGTCTAATATGAATAGTATGCTGAAACTTGCTGATCCAGGTCAATATTTTGTACAGAACAACCTAGATGCAGAAGAATAACTTAACACATGACAGAATTACCACAATTTGTTCTGAAATTAGTTCCCAGATCTTGTCGCGACCAATCCGCATCATACTTCAGCCGCTTATATCTATTGACAGAAGGATCATATGAAGCTGATGTTTTCCTTACCTGTTGTCTTTTAGCATATGATGAGGCTGTTTAAGTGGCATTCCAATTGCACTATTAATTACTGAGTTATCTATGCCTAAAGTCCATTCAAAAATTTCATTCGACAATTTTAGCCCATATTCAAAAGGCCATATCTCAAAAAAGTCACCTCGGATTGGATATTTTTTGATACCATTGAAAAGAGCTTACCTTGTTTGACCAGAATAAGGTTGATGCATTTTGAACACTCTCCAGTTTGGAGGAAATGATGAAGTTCAAAAACATGCTTCAATTGTGACTTCGAAGGACATTTTTGTGTGAAAAGTGTAGACTTTTTGAATGTGTACAATTTGAAATGATGTATAAAATATAAATGCTGTTATTAGTTACACCATTGTTTTCTTTAAGGTTATTTTATTTTGTTTTGACTTTTTAGAGGTGCTCGATTGCTTTTAGGTATCTTCTACCGTTACAAGATTCATGCTAAATTTCTATGATCTACTCTGATACTTTTTCAGATAAAAGAACTAAAGTTAAGTGAAAGCCGAAAATAAAGTGTAGTTTCATGGAGGTCCAAAGTGACATGTCAAAGTTGTGTTGCATTGGTTCTGCAAATAATTCTCCATGTCATTTAACAACTTTTGTATCCACAAAAATTTCAAAGGAGTCAAAGAATTTTCATCAGAACAACAGCAGCTACTCAACCTAAGAAGTGATTTATGTCTTGCTGAAAGTGCTCAAATATGCTTACATGATGAAGCTGTGCTTTTGAATAAATATGAATTTATACAGAGAACGTGTTGCAATGCTTTTGATATAGCAAATCACTCTGTAAGAAAAGGTTTAAGGGTTATTAATGCAGAAATGGCTAATAAATTGAATGTTATGACAAAGAACAATATCAAACCTGGTCAGAAAAATTAGTTTAATATATGGGAACCGTTAAGGTTAAGCTGATCAGAACAGATTATTTTACGAAATTTTTATACACTTTATTTGAAAGAGCATTTTAATAATTTTAAAAACATGGTTAACGTTTAAACTAATTTAACTAATTTAAGTAATTTTTAAATTTTTTTTTATATTAACCATGATAAAGAAACTTTTCTTTTTGCCTATTTATTTAAAGAGAGAGGTGAAAATTTTTTTATATAAAGTTAAAAACAAAATATTGGTAAATAAATATTAAAAAGGAAATGTGAATTTATGCTAAAAATAATGAAAGGATGAAATAACTCTAAATACGGAAATGATAATAGAATAAAAAGAAGAATGATGAGGAGGCGCTTCACTGCCTCTATCCCGTAATGTGCTCAACGTAGATATCGCTTGAGTGCTTAATGGTATCACTCACGCAAAGTTTTTTAAATAATGCAAGATATCTACGTGAGCACATTTTCTTAAGGAATTTATCATTAGCCGTATCCCAGGAACTTAAAGATCCAACGATGACTGCCGCAATGGTACCATTCGTAAACCGCGTGCCAAGGATCTTTGAGAGGAGAACATTTTGCTATTTTCTCCTCTCTGGCAACTTGGCAACTTGTGCTCCGGTTATCAAACGGGATAGTGGCATCCACCGTGACTGCTTCCCCATTTCTGACCAAAACAAAATCAGGTCTGAGAGCAGAGTCATCCACTGTTTGATTTTCCGAAATGTTAGTGTATTTCAATACCGCAGCCGCCTTGATGCGGTCCACAATGGCGTTGTGGCGACGGACATATAAGGTGGAATACCGCATACAGTGGTTGATACCGTGGGGGAGTGTCTCCGTTTGATATCCACAATGGCGGCAAGCAGTGTTACGCTGACCATGCCTCGCCCCATTAACGGGGACCACGTTGAGACGGGCACGATGGATGAAACCCCAGTCTGCAAACCTGATAAACGCACCAGATCATAAGAAATGCGAACTGACAGTCAGCAGAAACACACTCCTTATCATCCCTTGATATCATCCCTTACCTTGGTTTGGGATCCCATGGAGTTGCTCGTCCCGTTGGGTTTTAAATATAGTCTGGAGCTTATGCATAACAAAGTGTCGGTGTTCAGACGGGATGATAGTGGTCCTACGTTCACAAATAGGTTTTGAATCGTGGAAATTCCACTCCACCTCGCATCGCACCGACGCCTTCCTTGCACAGGTCCACGAATTGGACAACTCGTTGGATCAGGCGCGGAACTCTCCTTCATTACATAAGCAACCTACGCGTCTCTCTACCGTTCGACGTAGCTCTCGACACGCCAATTCGATAATAATGTCATCGTTGGATGGCAACAGCTTGAAGGCGTTGTCAGTGAGGGCGATGTCACTATTCTCGGCGGCCAATGGGATCCCAAAAGAACCCTTGTGGGAAGAGCCATAGATGTATTCGTTGGCCGCCTCTTGTGGCACATGTAAAGTCTTTTTAATTTCCGCCCTCATAATTTGATCAACGCGCCCCCATTCACCCTTTGAGAATGTAGCCATTCTCATTGGGAAGTTCAGTGATGGGAAGAAGAACGTCTTGAGGGCATCAGCCATTTCCATGGCTCTAGGCAAGAGCTCATAATTTTCTTGCCCACAAATACAAGCTGGGCAAGTTCGGTTTGGTCCGATATCACATTAAAGCCAATTCTTTTCCCCAATAACGTCCCAGCCTTACCGCATTCCCGCTGGAGTATAACCAGAAAGATGGAAACAAAAGGTATTGCTGCATTGATAGAAATATTTATCGAATTAGCCAGCAAGACCAACTGGTCAAGGTTGGCCTGAAGAAGCTGAGATGTAGGGGATAACAAGACGAGGTCGTCTGCATAGGCGAGGACTTGATGTGCGATTTCCTCGCCTTGAATTTTCCTAATGAGGTGATCAATGGCAATATCGAGCAGGAGGCCACTCAGTGGACACCCCTGTCGAATTCCACGACCCACTTGCAGAGCCTGCGTCTTGTAGCCTCCCGTCAGTATATGGGAGGTCCAGTTGGTATAAAGATCTTTGACGAGGCTAACATACTTCTCATCAGCTCCAGAAGATGTTAAGGAAGCTGTGAGAGTCTCATGTGTCACGGAACCAAATGCGTTAGCGAGGTTAAGAAAGGCCGCACATAATTAACCTTTTCCCCGGGCTGCCTTTATTCGTCCGCAATATTCATCCACTGCTGGAAGGCAAAGTTATGCTCGAACACTCCATCGAAACGAAGGAACCCCTTCTGTGATGGAGAAATGACGGAGTGCTCGATCAACCAGTCAGTAAGACGCTTCGCAAGGCAACCTGTAAATATTTTGTATGTCGTCGGAGTCAATGAGATCGGACGATAGTTGCCTACTTTATCCCGGTCACCTTTTTATGTATGAGCACAGCTATCGACGTTTTACAGGTGTTCGGAATGTTACCATACTTTAAACATATGTTTCATATTCTGGTTATAATGTAGCATTCCGGATCACTCTGCTTCCAATGTTTATACGTGATCCTATCCTCGCCGGGAGATGTATTTTCGCATTAACGAAGGTGCCTACTGACCTCCTCCACGCTAAACAGATGTTAGTCCACCAGGGGGCGGCCCATCCACTGTGGTGAGGATAAGTTACATGTTTGTGATGACCATGTAGATGTAAAACATTCCTCAACAACATCCACACTGAGGTCACATTGAGGTGATTGCCCATGGACGATACACAGGATGGCCTTTCGGCGATTCATCCGGTATAAACGCCTCTATGGACTTCGCGTCCATGGGGTTAACCGGTCTGGGTGTCCTTTCTTGATTTTGATTACCCTGTTGTGGAGGAATCCCTATACTGGTGTTGATGTAAACAGAGATCTCTTCCAAAAGTGCATGGAATTTGCCCCACAAATCTGTGGAGCAATCTGCAGACAAAATTTCATCTAATCCAGGCGCAAAGTAATCGATGGAGGACCTGACATCAGGTTTTAATAATACAGGATCCTCCGTCAAAGAGACCTCCTCTCCAATCAATGTTGTGTCATTATCCATAGTGGGTGCCTCCCTTATCTCATCTTTACTAAAAGATGATTGTGATAGGGAAGAATGAGATATAGATAAAGACGCTAGAGATTGTATATTATTAAGTAGCGGAAGAATGGAGCTACTTATTGTTTTCACGATGTCCGTCTGTCTGACCGTCCCCTTCATAATTTGCGCACTTTTTGAGATAGATGGTGGAAATTAGGAATGTGGCTTTCTATGGGCATGTGCACCTTCACTGTTTAGTTTGGTTTTGATTGGCCCATTGGGGTCGAAGTTTTGGGGGCGGAAATTGGAGGGGACCAAACGGCCTACGCGTATTTATGCATATAAAGGAGTGAAATTCGGTATGCAGATTCCTCTTAGCAAGATCAACATTACTGTAAAGTTTGGGCTAAATTATCCCAATAGGGTGCGATTTGTGGGGGGTGGCAGTCACTTGGTATTTAGCAAGTTTGGTATTTAACTTTGGCAACACATGGCATGTCATATATCATTCGGTCGGAAATGATGAGAAACGAAAGAAGATAGTTCTTTTACACTTTCTAAATACTACGTTCGAGAAAATCAATTTTTCGATATAAAAACTTAGGGAGGGAGGGGGGTTAAAAGTGCAGATAAAATGTTAAAAATAGATGACCTCAGCACTTCCGCTACTTTCATATACCTTCCTCGGGAGGATTAATTTCTTGTTATTTGTGTTATTATTAGGAGAGTCCACATTCATGGAAGGAACTTTTTGTTCCACAATCTGCTTTTCCTCTTCTTTTGTGTTATTAACCTGGGAAGAGCTAGAAGGTCTTAGTTGCTCCCCTCGTGCCTTATTGTTTCTGGTATAAGGAACAGGCAAGGGCACACTTAAATCTTCTCCTTTCCATCACTTGCCTCCCCCCCCCCTCCACTTGAAAAGACAAGTCGGGCGCTCTTACTCTCTAAGTCAGACTTGCATACCTCTCCTCCTCTTTGAATTCGACAAACGGCCACTGTAAGCAATAGGCTGGAAAAGTTTGTGCAACAATAATTATCAACAATGGTGTCAACACGCAATGCACCAACACTAGGCAGGGATCAACAATATATATCTCATGACCAATCATAAAAGGTAAATTTTGTGCAATATATATAAATTTCAATTTGTAACAATGCATAGAATTCCTGTTATTCGGACCACCCTCGATTCATAACGCGACCGGCTTTGGACTACCAGGCGCAATTAGCGCGACCGATCGCGTTATGAATCGAGGGTCGTCCAAATCGGAAGAAAATTTAAAATGAATAAAGCCAACTATGTATGCTTGCATCGTTCCCGCGTCGATCGAACATAGTCAAAATTTCGAGTCAGTTACTGGTGGCTCCAAAATGAGCTTTGTGACGGCCTTTGACCGATCGCGACCGGTCGGACTTTTTTAGACTCACCCATAGTTTACTGAGCTTTTTGCTTACCTTTTATATATGGGAAGAATGCGCCGAAGTTATCCGAGAAATAGGCCGGAATGGACCTAGGAGTTATCCAATTAATCCATGGCACTGCTGCTACGTTGAGCTCTTTCAATTCCGGAATTATAGGCTAAAATTCGTTCGTCGGTAATTTTGAAACCACGACCAATACTCGGCTAGCTGGCGGGCTGAGGCTTGGGACGGCGAACAGTGAATCGTAGACACATACGACGGCCGTACTTCTCTATCTATTTCCCTCGGAGAGGAACCTTCGACGATAGATGTACGTTTCTCTTGTAGTCCGACGTGAAGCAGCGTATTCTTCAAATGCTGCTTTAGTCGGTCTGACGTGAAGTTCTCACTATGAGCTTCTATCGGAAAATTCCCAAAAGTCATATAATGATTAAAATATGCTAACTCCTCGGTTGCTACACTATTCACATTACAGAGGCCTTCACTATTATCCAACTTGATAAGCACTGCTGGTATAGGGAATTGCTCTCCCGTTTTTGTCAAGACTGGCACACAAACGTTTTAAATTCGCGCACAGTCCGATAGCATAACTTCTTGCATTTGTTCCCCGCTCGTAACTCTCATTATTTTTCTCTCCTTCTTTGCTATGTCTATCGCGCTTTTTCTACGCCTTCTACGCATCTTCCGCCAACGCAGCATTTCCTCTGATTTGCTATTAATTAGTGCTGGTGAAAAATAATCGCTGCTGGCAATGGATGGCGCTACTATATTTCCAACTTTGCTTCTAGCTAGAGTTCTTCTGCTAGAAGCATTGGAAAGCATATGTGTCACAGAATTCTGTGACGTATACGGTCCTCGAGAGGTCGGATAGCCACTTATTCTTGGTGTGACATCCCGATGTTAGTGTGTTTTGTTTGGTTTTTGTTGCTAAATAGTTAGCCTTAATTAATGGCTGGGGAATACCCTATTTTGATTTAGTTATGTAATTTCGTTTTTTTTTAATAAATGTTATGAATATTGCTTTTCTTGTCTAATTTTTTTGCTGTTGCATTGCATTTATTTGAACACAAAAATAAACGGAGTATGATTGCTGCCTGAGTAATTATTTTCAACAATCGTGATCGTTGTTAAGGGGCCAGCCTTGTTTTCCAGAGTCTCTTCTGAGAAATGATGCTGGCATCTCATGTTGTTATTGTTTTGTTATGTGTTTTTTTTTGAATATGTAATTTTTTTCTTGTTTTTGTCGTCAAAAAAAAAAACGAGTGAGTTGCCATTGGATTGGAAGAAAGAGCATTGAGCAGTCTGGTGACTTGTTTGCTGTCATCGCCAAATTTTAAACTTTATTTATTTCAAAGGATGATCGATGTTATTGATATTGTGACGTACCAGGTGTGCTGGTAGTCACGTGAGTCCGACGGAGGGGGTGGGTGTCATTTAGAATTCTTACCTGTGGATCGATTTGGGTAGAAAATAGTTTGGAGGTCGTAAATGGAGTGTTTTGAGGGATTGAGATATGTGTAAAATGTAATTTTGTTTTGCATATTTAGTCGTTGTTTATGTGTATCGGTATTGTTGTGGCTGATATTGTTGTTTTATTGTCAAGAGAAGGGTGATTGTTTAGGGTGTGTACATTATTGGCGGCTGTAAGCGTTGATATGTTTTCTGAGAAGACGAACGCAGCTTCCGATAAAGCATTGTTGTGAGAATTTCGGAGAATGAGAGCTTATGTGTGAATGTTGTTTTGTTGCGCGTGTGCGTGTTGTTTTTTTTTTAGTTCCTTTTTTGTTTTTTCATTATTATGATTATATTTATGATTATGATTTGATTCCAACGCTGATTGCCTGACGAGATGGATAATTTGATGATAATTCGAACTAAATAACTGGGAATGTTTACAATTGACTGAAACGATACGATAAGTGTTTGAACTATGATGTTTTCTCAGAATGAGGAAATTATTTTGTCTAATTGATCTTTTAAAATGTTTTTTTTAAGATAATGAGTTATATAGGATCGTCGCGAGAATGACGGAAGCAAGCAGAATTTGAGTGTAATGGAGCGACGCCGATAACAGGGGCAAATGAACGGAACGTTGTTGACTTCGGCCGATGTGTGTTCTCGGAAGTATGTAAATTTGGCTTAGCGTCTAATATCTGAGCAGCGGAACTTCCCGGTGAGTGACACCATACCAATTTGATTAGCGGCAGGTCTACTAAGAGGGAAAATCAGAATGTTGGATGCGGCACCTCCCACCGCATTTCACGAGACTGAACAGTAAAACTATTACCCTGCGACGTTTCTGTTGTGCTATGAAAGTTGGAGAACTCTTGAAAAATTAATTAACTCACCATTAAGAGTAATCTGATCTCTGTTCTCCGTTGCTACAGTACGAAAAGCGAGCTAAAAAATGCAGAAAGCCTGTTAACTAAATTAGATAAACGATGTTAACGGACGTACTTCTGGAAATCTGAGGCGAACGCCATTGCAGCACAAGTGAAGAAGCGGAGCGGTACCCTCGCGCCCAGTCGTCGCACCGTGGGATGTTAAGCACGAGTAGCGACGCAAAACTGACGCGCGTTTGGGGTTCACCAGTGCCGGTCGCACGTTTGGTTGCTCCGTCCAACTAAGAAGGGTTTCCGTGCCTCTCCCTTAGTTGGCTAATAAAAGGGGTGCTCTGCGCTAAAAGAAGCGTAGTGTTCGTTTTGTTGAATACTTAATTCAGGGGACGTGAGCAAGCGGAATCAAACACGACGCCACTGTGTGGAGAATGAATCTGCCCCGCCCTTCCAATTAGCCTCTTAATGGCAGTAGGCAATCGACCTCAGATTTCCCATCGAGTCTCGAAGTGGAGACGAATCCCATTTATTGATTTAATAGTTTATTTAGATTAATGCATGGCATGATAACATAAAAGCTTAAGGGGCCCCTAGTTTTGAAGATTTTAGCCTATAGATTTGGATATATAATGTGTTACATATTATAAAGGCGAAATTATGAATAAAGTATGTATCAGTGTAAAACGCAAAACTAAATTCTTGTAGATTATTTACTGGCTCCGAACCCCTGATTATTTCATTCTCCGGTGTTGTTCATAATATATGCACACCTGTGCATTACCTGGGGGGTGGGATCTTCACAATATCTATCGCATGAAATAGCTATTATTTTACCCGCTTGACCCCAGAGACTTGTCTAAGATAATCCATAAAGGGCGGCATGATAGTCTTACGTGATCCTTTTCTGATGGAATGTAGCGTGCTCTGGGCGGCACGCGCCATGCAGGGAAGCGATCCCAAAGGGTAAATAGATTCTTTTGATTCTTTTGTCCAGAGTAATGATTTGATCTTCCGCGTGCGTTTTCGCATGGAACTGGACTGTGTCTAAAAGTCCTTGTGTGGAGTTTCCTCAATGGGAGTTGGGTCGTCTAATTTTCGCTAACAGTTAATAATTACGTGGCAAGGTATCACATGATTGGTTTCCGAAAGGGAAAGTTTTAGCCGCCGTAGAGGCTCATGGGAGCTCCAAAGCAGAATTTTTGAAAAAGAATAAAAGTCTCGCTTTGCATGAATGAGTGGCATAAAACAGAGATCTTCAATACAACGAGATATGACATTTCGCCTTTTAACAGTGCTAAATCTGTAATATCAACGATAACATCTCGCGGTCAGGGAGAAACAAAATTATTAAATGAAGTGTCACAGTGAACGATGGAAAATCAAAAAGTAACATAATTTATTTTTTTACGAAAATATTGTAGTAGGTGGTGGGAAAAGTGATATACTTTTTGAATGTGTCGCCTTTCCCTATGAAGCAATGTGAAGATGCTGACACCTAGTAGAGGCGTGCCATCGCATTTGGCAGGATGGCGTCATTAATCACATCGTCCTTGGTGGAAGAACAAAGAGCTGTAATTCATCTCCTTCATGCAAAACGTCTTCCACCCAAGGAAATTCACAGTGAAATGCAGAAAGTGTACGGCAACGACTGCATGGCCTATGCCAATGTGTGGGCATGGTGCAAAAAGTTTACAGAGGTCAAGTGCGCAGGTGACTGTACTCGCAGGAAACGGACTTCTATGCGATGGGCATTCAAAAACTTGTACCATGATGGGACAAATGCCTTAATAGCAATGGCTCATACGTAGAGAAATAACCAGAATATTGATGTGTACTTAGTGTATTTTCTTTTTTCATGTATGCTCCAGCTCTTCGCTCTTGGGCTTTTCATTCACGTTAATGGTGATCAGGTTGTTTTAGCCCATTGAAAGCTCTTTCTACTTCTACAGTTAAGTATTTCAACTTTATTAATTATGCACTTCATTAGAAAGTGTAATTGCGAATTAGTTGTTTAAGCCTATTTAATACTCCCATTTAATCAGTTAATATGTATTTCAACGTTGTTAATTATGTGCTTCATTAGAAAATATCTTCAGAGTGGAGTGTTTATTATTGTTTCTGCGGAAGTGATTATTGCTTCTTGTGCTTCTAATTATATGTTCGATTTTTATTTCTTCATAATAATAGTGCTCCACGTGCTATTTTAGAAAGTGTTAGCTAATCAAGATTCGTCCCCTGCGCTTCACTGTCAGAAATCAACGTCCTCTATCCGTCCATTGAATTCTATTCGGCCGTTCATTCCAAATCATTCTTCATGAGGCAAAGCTCCGTTTGGCTTCTGAAGCGGATCTGTGCTCAGAAATCCAGGGTCCCGATTTCTGCTATTACCTTCATTTTAGTTTGTATTGAATGATTTTGAAGCTTGTAGCTGACATATGAAGATCAGCAATATATTTATTTGTTTTTTCGTGGTTTTTTTGATGAATTAATCATTAAATCTTTTCCACTTAGTAAAACATCGTGTGTTCTATTTTTGCACGTGACACAAGGTTTTGCCGCAGTGTAGAAGATTCTGTCTGGGCTGATGTAGCAGTATCAGCAGAGTTTAGTAACTAACGGGCTAATAGACAATGTGTTTCATTTTTGTTGCGAAGTGCTGTAAGGCAATTCAAACCTCCTCACGTGCCTCGCTCTGGGTGTGTCACAAATGGAACAGTAGCTGTCGCATTTTTTGCTTTCTGAAGAACGTGGAGCCATGGAATGTAGCCATTGTGTTGCCCATGTTGATGCGGTTACACTGTTCAGTGGTCTTAGTAAGAGGTAACCCATTAGTGGGTAATGAAGCTTGAGCTGCGTCTGGGGTTTTAACGACCCACAAGGGGTTACAGCAGTCCTCCCCTTCAGCTTAGGCTAAAAACATAATCACACGACGTGCTCCTACGTTGCAGTGAGTTATATAAGTCTTACCTCCATATGATGACGGTTATAGTATATGTTCTGGGTTGAGAAATGCTAATTGCAGGACAGTTAGCGTTCATCCACTGAAGTGGCCGCGGGAAATGATCGAATAAAAAGAGCTTTGTTTAGCTCGGGAGAGGATATGAACGTGTTCACTGAGCGCTTGGCCTTATTGCGTACTGGAGAATTCTTGATTTATTTAATTGCACGGAAGAGAAGTGTATGTATATTGATAATATATTGTTTATATATAAATGGCTGTTACAGGGGCCTTTTTCAATTTATGCAGTATATTGTTCTTAAGATAAGTAAAAGAACTGTTACTGTCTCGTAAAATTACGAACTGTAAATATTAAAACTAGCCCGACCTGCAGGACTAACCTCGGGTTTACAAACAGAGGAAAGAATATAATACTGCCTTAGCAATACAATCAAACCGCCAATCCCGCTCGCCTCCCCCCCCCCTCTTAGGGCGCAAAAACTTAGCAGCCTAATAGGAGCGTGGAATTTAGAACGCTTGCCTCTAAATAGGGAAAGTTGGCTGGCCAAAATTATCACAAAGAATTGGGCCGTGAAGGCCTGTACAATATAGTTATAATGATAGCAAAAAATCTCCTTACAGAGAGGAAAATATCACAGACAATCTTCTGACACAGGTGTAGCAAAGAGCCTCGTAATTCGAGAGAACGGTCCAACTTCTATGACCACGGTATATGCTTGACTATGAGAACTCACTGTTCCACACTCTGCACCGCTCATGGACGGTGACGCAAAAGCGTTTGATTGTTGGCTTGAAGCCAGTGATAACTAAATTCAAGAGGGATAGTAACATTAAAAGAACTAATTAGAGGTTTAACTCGCAATATGGAACGCAAAGGCTAACCTTAACAAATTAAAGCTCTTAAAGCGACGAGTACGACGCTTAATCTTACAACGAGGCGGAGGGTGTAAAAATGTCTTACTTCAACGCCTCTGAAATAAAGGTTAAGCTACGCGCTCGAGCGGGAAATTATATTGAACTGAATTGGAGAGAGACATTCCATACTCAATTAAAGAAGGTTGTATATCAACCAAAACTTTCACCCACTTGTGTAGGGTACTAGAGCGCCCAATCCATGAAGCCAGAAGGCCTCATGCGCCCAAGGGGTAATCCAGGTGGAGATTCCAGCCGGGATTAATATGGAGTCCAATCCTCAACACGGTGCAAATCTGCGGAGTCCAAATGGGCAGCAACCGCCAGCGTTCTAGCTGCATTGCAACATCTCGGCGACAGCTCGATGGTTGAAATCGGCGACTCCTCTACGGACAGGCGAGCAGGTGCTTCCAACTCCGACGAGGCTGATAAGGTCTCGCTGGACTGAGCGTCCGCGGCGTGAAATCCTTCGAAACACTGGTCTCGACGAGCTGGCACTGCAAAGTTCGTAACAGGGGAACACAATACAGTTAACGAAATTCGCATGAAACGGTGACAGGTTAGCAAGAGATGGCGACAAAATGCGACCAAGCTTGCTCTCCGATGGAGTATCACCAGCGAGAGCCTTGGATTTGGAGACAGTCAGCAGGCTTGGTCACGGAATAACTAATACATGGAAACGAAACTCTATCTTTGACTAATACTAGAGTCTCTGTAAGTAAAAAGAGTAATAGTAGTAGATAACTACCCAGTTGGTAGGCATATTAATGAGGTGGGCGTGGCCAAGGCAGGTCGTTTTTCCACCAATCAGCATGCTGTATTCGCATCATGTGACCACCCCAACCCCCCTCCCCCGTCCTGACGTCACAGGCGTTCAACCAATCAGCGTGCAGAATGCAACTCACGTGACCACTCACCCCCTCCACCCCTCGACTTCGTGTCACGTGACCACCCATCCCCCCTTCCTGACGTCACAGGCGTTCAACCAATCCGCGTGCAGAATGCGTAACACGTGACCACTCACCCCCTCCACCCCTCGTTATCGTGTCACGTGACAACCCATCTCCCTCCTCCCCACCTTCCTGACGTCACAGGCGTTCAACCAATCCGCGTGCAGAATGCGTTTCATTTGACCCACCACCTCACCTGCCCTGTTTTGGGCATTGGTCTTTTATTTGGGCGTTGGTCTTTATTTGGGCGTTGGTCCTTTTTGGGCGTTGGTCTTTATTTGGGCGTTGGTCTTTTTTTGGGTGTGGTCTTTTTTTGGTGGGTTTTGACACCAGAGGGCGACACAGCTTGTTGTGCACGCCCTTCTCTGATGGTCAGGTAATCACGTGATGGCCGCCATGTTCAGGTGGCCTAAGGTTGAAATAAAATTAATTTTATAATCCTTTGAGGTACCCCTGGTGCTGGTGCTGAGCATCAGCGTCGTCGATAAGAGGGGTCCTGAGGCTCTCAGCAAAATCCACTTAGATGATTCTGTCTTACAAGTGAACACCTGTTGATTCGCTTATATACCCACCAAACTGGGTAGGGGGTTTGTATACTGGCACACCTCGATTTTGATCACCTAATTACTAATTCACAATTGTTTCTCGGGTAACCAAATTTTTTCCAAGCTCTTTTACAGTTTTTCTAAATAAAGCGACTGCTGTTTCAAGGTGTATTGTTTTGTTTTTTAATTTTCAACTAATGCCTACATTGTTTCAATTGACAGGTGTGCATCTGAGTTGGGACTAATGTTGTTTAAAAGGGTGGGTCTGAACTCTCATATAATTGCTTATAAATACAACTAGGACACACAAATTGATGAAAGGGTCATATTCATTAACTTTTTTAGCTTATTTTAAAGGTGGGCTGTTCGAAATTTGTTTTTATTTTCAGTTTTGCCTCTCTCGCTGATTGCCTTTGCTCGCATGAAGGGTTGTTTTTATTTCTTCTCAGGGTTGAACCTGGTTGAAATGTTAAATAAAAATACAAATTTCACATTTCTCAATGCTGCTGAGGCATACTTGACTCTCTCTCTATACAAAATTTGTACAACTTTGGCTCACAGAGGTTGATAAACGCATTGTTTGATTCCTCAATCTCGCGATATTCAGTCGCCCCCCCTCTCTCTCTCTCTCTCTCTCTCTTTCTCCATCCACCTATATAACCAATATAAGTTTGGCAAAATGTTCTTTAAATTGTATTCTAAAAAATTGTTTTCGCTCTCTCTCTCATACAGTATACAACTTTTCTGTTCACTTAGGGTATTAGGATACGAGAGTGATATGCTGCGTACTCTTTATTGTGCAAAAAGTCTATTCAATTTAAGGCTATGGTCACATGCGATGATTTAACATCACTTGTCAAAAGTCGTTAAGTTCTCAAATTCGCGCGCTTGTTGGTTTGTTTTACAGCTTGAATTTTATAATTTTTACTTAATAAAGGCTGTACGTGGACTGTGCTTTTGTTTTACATCATCTACAATTCACGAGCTGATGACGTTCGCGTATGCGAGCATCGTGATTCCGGGGTAGGCAATCACGGCCACGTTGCTTCTCGGGCGTGCTTTCTCAATGACGTGTTCTCGATGGCTTGTTTTTCTGTCTAATTACACTGATTTTTACTTTTAAAGGTTTGTCATTGGGGGTGCATTTTCGTTTCACAGCCCTATTACGCTGTGTTGCCATGGGATAGATGTAGCGCCAGAGTGTGCTCAAACGCGGTGGTGGTGGTGGTTGCTACGAGACCACGGACGCTGGGGCGTTAATGCTCAGCGCGTTCGTTCATGGTTGCATTGTACGCGTGTTTGTGTTTGTTAAAAACGCTGTGACTTCAGCTAACGATATATGTGAGATATGTTTTTCTGTACTTTGTTTGGGTTACCCTGTTGTTTCAGCGTTTTGTTTTTTTGTTTCTTTATCCTAATTAAATTCTCTCCCGCTAACATATTTGCACACAGTCGATGTCAAAGTGTTCGCATGAAGGCTAATTTGCTTTCGATGAGTAGGCTAATTCAAGCTAAAAATCTACGTCTCTGACAATTCAGGGTGATTGAAATACGTTTCTTTGTGCTGTATTGACGTTTTCACATTACTTTCAGAGTTTTTTTTTTTTTTTCATCTAATTAAATTCTGTCGTATTTACAAACAAAAACGTACGTACTTGTTATCACACAATTCGGCCAGGCTAGGAGTACAACACCGTTTGACACTACGATCAGTGTTCAAGCTATTCCTGGCTAAAATTCCTTGCATTTTCTATCACAGGTATGCGATACACGTTTTGCTTATGATGCATGGGTGTTCCCCCATTCGTTTTCGTGCTTTTTCCCGACTAAATTAGAGCCTGTCCTATTTATAAAAGTGTACGTAATTCTTATTTCCCTGACGTGCTAAAAAATAAAATAAAATAAAATAAAACAAAAATATGACTTTACTTTTAATGTATTTAGGCTCGTGCAAATGTTAAAAATTTTCTAAGTTAATCTGCATTGCATAATAAACGTTTAAGTGCAAACCTCATTGTGAATCGATTCAAACAATGTCAGCGTGCAGCTGTGAACAGTGAAGGTTGCTTTTAGCAACACACTGTTTTGTTGACTAAGAAAAGTTAATGTAATGATAGCCCCTTAAAGTTAAAGAGAGATCGAATCCTTAATGTTTTAATGCTAATCTTAATTGTTTGTAAGATTCCACAGCAATATTAACTTATTTAATATACTCTGTATAAAGGTATTAAAAAGTGTGTAGCTCTAAAACGAAGTCACGAATGGATGATTTAAAAAAAAAGCGATGTTAAATGAATGACTTTGAATGAATTTGGAAACTCTTTTTAGTTTGTTTACTTAAAAATTACGCTGTGGAAGCTTACAAACAATTATTGATAATTATTTCTTTAATTCTCTATGCCGACATGGGTTTTTTACCGCACAGAGACTCGTTCTCTCTTTAACGTCTCCTAAATAGACAGATAATAGCGAATCTATATCCATCGGTGACCCCAATCGGACTAGATGCAGTTGCGTTCGTTTTGGGCCTTGTTACTCTTTCGACTGAAATTTTGTTTTAATCAAATTTTTCGTGTCTCTTTATCATCAATTTACTGTTTGTTATTCATTCGTTTCCGTCCACGTGAGGCTGTTTGAAAAAAGAAAATTGTCTTTCAAGGGTTCCTTTGTTAAACGACAAGCCCTATCTCTTAGCGAGTTGTTGCTTATGTGAATTTAAGCTAAAATTGTGTGTTTAAAATTACAAATTTTACTGTTTTTCAACACCATCGAGGTTATACGGGTTTCTCGTTACTAATGTATGTCTGAAATGATTTGCTGTGATCGTTTAAAAAGGCAGCATTTCTCGTTGTTTCAATTCGATATGGTTATCCTTATCTTCATCTCTCTCTCTCTCTCTCTCTCTCTCAAGGTTTCTTGCTCCTTAATCTTTTGTAAATACTAATGCTAAATGACATCTTTTCCTCGGGGTATTTGTCAACGCATACAATTATACAATGTTTTATGCTATATTTCTGTTTCTCTTTTGACACAAGTCACACTTACACGTATTTTTATTTATTTACTTTTTTCTGTTTTTCTTTGCTGATTTCTTACCATCAACGGGGTGCAGTTAGGGTGACGTGGGCTGAGACATAGTTCAAATACACGTTTTCCTATTAATGTTAGGGGTTCGCATTGGTTAAGAAAACCAATCACACCTCTTCTTTTAAGTTCCTCCGATTTTTTTTATGATGTTTTCATTTACTCTCAGCGTCGGTAATTGTTCAAAAGCGTTGATGACCGTTGATGTCTGTTACTGTTTTCCCGACGATTGCGAATGCTTTTGTACTAACATGGCCTATGCATTTCATCACCAGTTGATTAACCGACCTTGTTAAAAAGTTTGTGCTCTTGAAATTAATTGAACAAAAGTTGTTAATCCTTCAATTCAACTATTCTTTTTATTTTTGGGTTGATTCTTAGGATATTTTATCTTCTTTGCTGTTGATTATTTCAACAGTATACGTAAAGGTGTAAGCAGTGGGTTCCTATAAACAAATTCGTACATTACTGATATCAGCTTCTCGGTCGCTGTGTTCAGTGTTTGGCATGAACAGAATTGTAGATCCCCTAATAACTGCGTCTTGCAGTAATCCGAGCTAAAAAAATTGACATAACTGTTAGTTAGGGTATGTGAAATATGTTGCCTCATTAGTTTCAAGGGTTATTCGGTTAATTAAACTCTGCCTCTTGGTAAATTTTGTTGGCACCTTGTTTCAGTTGACTACTGATAACCCCTGGGCTGCTAAATTAGCGGATTGACATCGCAAACTTTATAAGCACCGTTTCTCACTATGTATGTTTTAATTTTCTTCTACTCTCTATGATTTCTGTGTTCTGATTGTTCTGTTTGTTGTTTGTATTTTAAATAATTTAATCCAACTCACTCAATGTTTGCTCTTTTAAGGGCGTACAGGGATTGCGTATTATAGGTATCATTCTATGCACGCTTTAAGTTAAATTTAGGTTAAAATAGCAAGTGATCATGGGTCCTAAACAGTCCAATGGGTAGAACATCAGGTTATCATTCACGGGTTGAGTGATGGTTTGAGTTCGATTCTATGTGACTATAGGGCCCCATATTTTATTCAGTCAATCCCCGTTTTTAACCTGTTAGACACTTAGTGTTATGGTCAAAAAACGTTTTCCTTTTCCTTTTACTGGAGTTTTTTACAATTTTCGACATCATTAAAAGTTGTTTACGATTTTTGGTTCCAGACTGACCTACGTTAGATAAGATGAAATATGTTTGTTTATGGTTCATATGACTTACCCTCCCACTTTTTAGTTTCACGGATTTTTCATCCCATTAAAGGGTTTCTTTTTCGAGAAACGGGTACGCAAGTTCAAGTATTACATAGGCCGCGATGGAGGTCGTGTAAGAACGCATCTGATATGATAAATGTTCGCGCTAAAAAGACACCGCGTCTTTCAAACCGTGTACGTGAAATACGTTTGTTTGTTTGTGGTTCAAATTAGGTGTGTCATCAAGGCACATTGACCGTGTTAGGTGTATCATTAAGTTAGCTGTTGTTACGTTAAGTGTACGTGCTAGCTGTACTAAAAAGGTATTTGCATTTTCTGTCAGAGTACATGAAATACGTTGTTTTGTGCATCAGTGAAGTTTGACTATTAGTTTCACAGCTTTTTTATCTCATTACAGCGTTTCCTTTTCGATAAACATGTGTACGCAATGATTACCTCGTAACTCAAGTATAACATTGACCGCGTTAGATATCATCAAGTCGGATGTTGTTATGCTTATCGTATGTGTTTGCCTCACTAAAAAAAGCCAACGCGTTTTTCAAGCGTGGGTACATGAAATGCAGTGCTTTGTACTCCATTGAAGTTCCCCTATTAGTTTCAAGGGTTTGGGTTTTTTTTGTTTTTTTTTTGTTTTTGTTGTTTGTTTTTTTTTACCTCCTTGAACGATTTATTCCAGACAACTGAGTAGTCAAAAACTTCTTCATGGTGACACGAGTTAATGACATTATTATTATAAATCTTTTCTTGAACAATCATTACAACACAAAATTTTTAAGTTTGTTTGACACTTTCATTCTCCAATTCACCTTCAGTTACACAAATTCATTAATGATGCGTGAACTACAATCATTCAACTCACACGTTCTAATATTAATTTTTGACGTACCGAATTTGGGGCTGATTCTGCACGCGTGCATATACTAAATTTTTCAGCCAAAATTTCATTCATTAAATCACAGTGTTCTAAAAAATTAAAGTTTTGCACGGTTGGCCGGCTGGTTGTTTGGTTGGTTGGTTGGTTGATTGGTCGGTTTGTTATCTAAAGTTTGAAAACATTACATGCAATTCGCTAAATTACGAAACACTGTCACACATTACTGTTATGTTGCTGCACGGTTGTAATTCTGCAAACAAGTGTGAATCTACTCACGACGGGATGGTGGTATTCACTTGGCTACAATCTCTCTAATCAGGCCGCATTATGATGTAGTCAAGTGTGCGTGTATGGGACAAAGTAAATATCTTGTATTGACAGCCGGGAACAAAAGCTCCCAAAAGTCAAACGGCTCAACATTTTTACACAGCCGCATAGTTAAGGTTTAACATCCACTATGTCAGAGATACAGTTAAAAAACACGATTTCGTTCACAACACCAAACACTAGGGCATGAACTGTAAGAAATACGACAGGTTTTCATTTTATGGTACATTTCACAATTAACCTCGAATTAAAAATACAAACAAAAAAAA
>JAHWFO010019666.1:83282-99739 GCA_023313115.1 Rhysida immarginata | reverse complement strand
GCGTCGGAAAATAGCGAACGGGAGCGAGACGCTGGAAAATCCCGGCCACGCAACAAGCGCTACGAGGAAATTCCTCTGAATGGCAGTCAAAGTATTTCGCCGCAGCCCCGTTAAATTTCCTGACACGATTGGAAATTAACTATTGGAAGCAGGTATGCGTTTATGAGCATGCTTCAGGAGTTTTTGTGATGCAACGGCAGCGTTGGACAGGAACGTTTCCGCGAGGCCTATTCACATATATGAGAGATAGCGTTGGTTATCTTCGAGTGCGACATTGAATTTTCTACAGTCAGAAACGTGAGTACTGATCCAATTCTTATGTAAAATATTTGGAAAGCTACGTGAGCCTTAGTAGTGTATTAATGTGTGAGTGCTGCGACAGGCAGCGTATGCCTAGCCTTGATCAATGAAGAAAAGTGCTTCATTTAAAGTGTGAAATTTAATTGTCTAGCAGAAGTTCGTAGTGCTAATGTTTATGTGATAAATTGAATTTTGGGTTGAGCACACTCTAAAGCATTACGGTGATAGTGTAAAGTATATGTTAATTAATTTGATGAAGCTTACAAAGAAAGTATAAGCTATCTGTTGGTGAAAGATAGGCTTAGCCACTAAGCCATAATGTGATATGAATATGTGATAGTGTTTGAATAGGTATAAAGGCATTCAAGGTTTATATCGTAATAATTTACGGCAAAGAATTTTATTGCAATAAGCGATAGCTTTCGTTAAGATAGTGAAGTGTAATTAATGAGTGATATGTTTAAGTAACGAGTTAAGCCAATTTTAGATATTGTACTCAATTGTTTTTGATAATATATTTTGAAGAGACTTAAGTGTTCGGACAGTCGGACGTTTACATACCATTAAGGCGTTTGTCAGTCTATGAGTTATGCATCATTGCTATTTTGTGGAAAAATTATATTGAATGTGTTTCTTTAAATCGAGTTTGATATTTGACTGAATACGAATTTGTGAAATGTTGTGGAATCATACTAATTTTCAATTTATGGACTTTAATACGAGCAAGTGTGATTGTCTTGATTAAGTGAACTTTTATAATAAGAAAGTGACAGCAATTATTACAGTTCAAGATATTTCTGTTTATTTGAAAGCCTAGCAGGCAGAGTTTCAACAGTGAATTATTGATTGTTGTATCAAGATTGTGTTTTTGATTTGTGTTAAATATTTGTATCTATACTTATAGATTTCCAAATTTCATATTTTGCTGTAGTATTGTTTGAAGTTATTTATGCTTTAAAGTTTAGGAAAGCATCATTGACTGTTCCTATTATTACAATAAGAATTTGTAACGAGTTGAATGCTGATCTATTTCACAGTAGTAAGATTTGATACTATAGATTTAAGCTGGCAAGATTAGCTAAGTTATTGTGTTACAAAGATTTATTTTCTACTTTAATTATTTCATATATTTAATTCAAATAAAAATTTTCTTTGGTCCCTGACTAAAATTGTAGCTTGTGTCATTATGATTACCCAGCATAAATGCATATTCCACTGCGCATTCAATTGGAACGTGACACATATGTAATTCTAAAATCATATAAAAGATAAATAAGATGTTAAACATCAAGATAATAATTAAAAGAAAGAACAAAGCATATTGAATGGTTACGATGTGGATGTGATATAAAAGAACCAATGACGTATATTAAAAAACGAATGACGTTCTTTAAAATATGTCATTGAAAAGAACATACATCAAATTTCCAAAATTTAATTTTGAGTAAATTTTTGAGAATAATTTTTATTACTAATGCAAAAATGACTGTTAATAAAGATCAATTAAAGGCTATTAATAAAGCATTATTTTCATGCATGGGGACGAGTTTTAGCGCCATTGTGGCAAAAATAAGAAACCTATTTGCCTGCCATTTTAGATGCGGAAAGACATCGCATGGACAGGCCTTCTATTATCTAGTTGGCCATGCCATTGTATTTAGATCACGGTCTATGGTCACCGACAACTACCATCAAGGTCGAGTGGCGCTACTATCGTTTCAGCTTTAATGGCAGTCAGCCAGCCAGCTCCAGGAACGCGTGGTGGGAAAAAACAAAACGGGTAGAAATTTACCGAACGTTAACTAGTAAATTCTGCTAAAGCAAAAGCAAACTACTATCTTTAACAGAAAATGGTACGATATTATTGTGTGCCAGGAAAAAAAGATTTGGGTTCTGGCTGCTATGGGCGAGGAAAAAAGATTTGCTTTCATAAATTTCTTCGAAACAAAGCCCTCTATTTGGAATGGATGGTGAAGTTGAAAATAGGGGGAAACCCTTGACATTTTAAATATATAGTGAACAAGAAATTAATCTTCCCGAGGAAGGTATAGAAAAGTAGCGGAAGGGCTGTCATCTATTTTTCCCTTTTATCTGCACCTTTTAATCCCCCCCTCATTTTTTTAATCGAACAATTGATTTTCTCGAACGTAGTATTTTGAAAATAAAAAAGAGCTCGAGAATGACATAGGACATGCCACATGTTGCCTTAGTTCTAAAGACCAAATGACTACCACCCCCACACCTCCGACCCTATTGGGACAATTTGGCCCAAACTTTAAAGTAATGTTGATCTTGCTTAGAGGAACCTGCACATCGAATTTCACTCCTTTATATGCATAAATATGCGTAGACTAGTTTGGTCCTCTAATTTCCGCCCCCGAAACTCCGACTCCAGTGGGCCAATTAAAACTAAACCAAATAGTGAAGATGCACATGCCCATAGTAAGCTACATTCCGAATTTCTATCTCAAAAAATGCGGAAATTATGAAGGGGACGGACAGACAGACGGACATTGTGAAAACAATAAGTAGCTCCATTCTTCCGCTACTTAATAATCAAGAAGCTTCACCGGTATTGAATAAAGTTATTACAAGCATCTATAATGTATGTAATGTAATTTAAGTAAATGGATAAATGAATTCTCTGAATGTGGCAGGGATCTGACTAAACGTAGGATTCTTAAAAAGTAGGTGATCGTACGAAGGCGAGAATGAAGCGTCGAATGAAAGTACAAGTACTACCTATTAAAAAGTAGTATTTGTACGAATACTCCTACCATTTCAGCGCAAGAATTTCCGAGATACACTGACTAAATACGGTAGAAAGTTGCTAGGAAATGGGTCTCTCATGGGAATAGGAGGGGAAGTTCAAACCGTACATAATACACTGGTGCTCAAAATTAACAGGACAAACACATTTTCGTGGATTTCTCTAAAACTACTAGACTGATCCATTGAAATTTGGTAGGTAATAGAATTATCTATCACAATTTGGTAGGGTAAAAGAATAAGCTATCACGAATAATTATTGAACTTAACTTTCAAACCATGCTCATGAAACTATGGAATGTCAAAAACAAAATTGCATTAAGGGTCTTTTTAGGAGACTAATAGGGTGCATGGTCACCTCTAACAGTAATACAGCTCTCACAGCGATTCCTCATGCTGTTTATGAGGCTGTTAATGAGGTGTTGGCGCATGGAACCCCACTCCTCCACCAGGGCAGTTCGTAGGTCCTGGAGGGTTCTGGGAGAAACCTGGCGAGCTGCAATTCTCCTGTCCAGTGCATACCAAACATGCTCTATCGGATTCAGGTCTGGAGATCTTGCTGGTTATTCCATCCTTTGAATATCCTCCTCTTCGAGGTATTCGTTGACCAGCCTTCTCTATGTGGACGAGCATTGTCGTCCATAAAAATGAAATGGGGACCAAAGGCACCCCTGAAGAGCCTTACATAAGAGCCTAAGATGTCGTCCCTGTACTTCTGAGCAGTCAGAGAGCTTCTCTCAGAACGTGGAGGTCTGTGCGTCCGTCCAACATGATGCCCCTCCAGAGCATGACGCCACCACCACCATAGTGATCAACTTCCGTGATGTTACAGGGATTGTAGCGTGCTGCTGCTTCTCTCCAGATGAAAACTCGCTGGGATTCCGTGCTTAGACTGAATCTCGACTCATCACTGAATAAAACACAGGCCCATTGTGCTTGGGTCCAGCGCTAGTGTTGTCTGCACCAAGTCAGCCGGGCTCTCCTGTGTCCTGGAGTGAGTTGGATGCTGACTGCTCTCATGAAGCCTCCGGTAAACAGTATGTCTCGAAACAGAGGTTCCAGTAGCAGACGAGAGCTCGTTTGCGAGCTGAGTGGCCGTCATCTCCCTATGGTACCTGGCTATTAGAGCAAGATACCTGTCTTCTTGCCTTGAAGAAGCCCAAGGGCGACTTTGCCCTGGTCGTCTGCATATCGTCCCTGTCTCTTGGAACTGTCTCCATAATTCCGAGATGACATTTCTAGAAACATGAAAAAATCTCGCAAATTCTGCTTGGGTCTGTCCAGCCTCCTATCGTCCCACTGCTCTCCATCTTTCGGAATCTTCTAACCTTTGGTGATGTTCCATCTTTCCTTAAAATGGCTAGAATGTCCAAAACTTACACGCAGCAGCCTTTTAAAGCGATGTCACAAAGACGGTTATTTCGAAGTAGCTTAATTTACATATGCAAAGAAGGACTTGAACGATTATTATTGATTAGTAGTAATCCGCATTGTTAACTTGTCTCAACCCCCAAATTTCAATGGAATCGGCCTAGTAGTTTTAGAGAAATCCACGAAAATGTATTTGTCTTGTTAATTTTGAGCACCAGTGTACATGTAACCGTACAACGCGTCGTACGAAGATGAACGAATCATCAAACAAGAGTTCGATGGGGGAGTAACTATAATAATGATAATAACACCCGTAGGCGCTAATTCTTACTTCCTATACATCTTATGCATCCAGCGACTAAATCGCACCCACAGCAAATCTCTTATCACCCACGTGGGGTTATTAAAACATGGAATTTGCTAACCTTTTTGTGTGATTCGCCATCTGAATATCTCTGGAAATGAAACGAAATTTTCACGAACACAAAACAAACAGTTTTAAAGCGAAATGAGTAAAAATGCTTGCTTTAACACGGCCTTTCAATGTTAAGTCTACGGGAGCTGCTGCTGCCTGCCTCACTGCATAGTGCTAAATTTTCTCACTTGGAGGTGTTAGTTGAATCTGACGGTGACTATAGCAAGGCCTCCTGTAGACAAGGCCAGCTCACTCAGACAAAATGGCGGCAATAGAAGGCTGGCAGATGATACAGCTGAGATGGATGATTTTTAATGTTCAGCCAAAAAATGTAAAAAATACACTATATGTTATTTTATTTACAATAGTCTTCACATTAAAATATTACAATCGTCTAACTATTTAAATTCTAGTAAGAAAAAATAATTCTCCTTGAAAAAGTCAGTTAAGCTTAATAAATACAAAAAACATTATTGTAATATTTTAATGAGAAGAATATTGTGAATAAAAAATCATATTGTGAATTTTTACATTCTGTTTGCTCAGCATTTAAAAAAAAAGTCCTACTCACCTATATCATCTGCCAGCCTTCTATTGCCGCCAGTTTGTCTGAGTGAGCTGACCTTGTCTATAGATATAAATGGTCATCGAAATTCTGACATCTTCCATTACTTCAAGTATAGCCTACCCCTATAAGTTGTAACCTTGAAACTTGAATCAATTGAATAAATACCATAGCTGAATATACTATCCAAATTTCATTCATCTAACACGAGTCCTTCGTGGTGTTGGGATTTTTTTCCCGCCAGTGTATTTTATTCATTTACAGAGGTTAAGTCAAAAATAGTGGCCGACTTGGGAGGGGGGGTGGGGTAAATTTTGACGAATTCTGAGCGAAGACCATTTACCACAAGGGTATATAGCAGTTTATTAAGAGAGAAGGGTGGGAAGAAACGTCAGTACGAATTTGAATGCCATAGACATTGTGCCACCTGCGTCAGCCAGTATAAAAATATGGCAGAAAAATTATTGATACGCGGACTCCTTCGTCCTATTGGAAAAAGGAATCAGTGCGCGAGCAGCAGCCGCCGAAATCTGCAGGGTGGGAAGTCAGGGTGTGACCAATGAACGGACAGCACGACGGTGGTTCTCCCGCTTTTCGTCTGGAGACATGGGCCTGGAAGACACGCCAAGGGGCGGAAGACCCAAAGAAGTGGATGACACAGCCCTACGGCAACAATTAGAAGCCAACCCAGGCAGCACCACCCGTGAACTAACGGCGGACATCGGGACATCACAATCGAGTGTGGTTCGACATCTGCACGCCATGGAAAAGGTCAACAGGAGCTGCCGAGTTGTGCCCCACGAGCTGACGCGCGCGCAAGGACAACAACGGGTGAAGGTGTGTCGTCAACTGCAGGAAAAAATTGAGGTTCTGCCACATCTATAATACAGCCCAGACCTGGCACCTTCCGACTACCATCTCTTCCGGTCCAGGGCGCAGTTTCTGCGTGGATGGCGCTTCGCCATTGTCAGTGATGTTGAAGACCCCGTGGTGACTTTTTCGCCCAGAAACCGGAGGAGTGGTTTCACGAGGGCATCCGCCAACTGGCTGATCGTCGGATGAACACCATCGAGCATGATGGACTCTACTTTGAAGATTAGGTTGGTTGGTTGGTTTATTAGAATTTTTGGCGTCGACTACAAAGGTCATGTTGCGCCTTTTACACAAGTTATGTATGTAAGCAGCCCCGGACAAACACAAACATCCATGCCCACGGCGGGATTCGAACCCTCGACCAGGAGGACTGAAGAACTAGAAAGCCTACGCTATAGCCCTCTCGGCCACCTGGCCGGCCTTTGAAGATTAGTAATGAGTGGTTCCTGTCTGGTGCCCATTTAAAAGTTTGAGCTATGTAATGCATTCAATAGTTGGTTTATCAATTACAATGGACAACAATTTTTTTATGAAAATCATGTACCCAAAGCCAAAGTGATCTTTTTATACTAATTCTGTATTGCTGAAAACGAATATCATAACAAAAATTCTGAGTTGGCTACAAATATTTAGAAAATGTCATACCGAAAATCACGCTTTTTGAATGTCATAGCATTATACTTGCCTACAGGTGATGTCTCTTCATCTTTCTCTTGTACTAAAGGTCAGGAGCATCTCTACTGGCTGCCCAGCAGTAGTCCGCCAACATACTTGCTGACCATTTGCCCTGATACTGCTTCTCCATGGTTGATATTGACTGGTGAAACCGTTCACCGTGCTCATCGCTGACGGTATCACAGTTTTCGGTAAAGAAGTCGAGATGAGAGCTGAGGAAATGTATCTTCACAGATATGTTGTATCCAAGTTTGTGATACTGAGATAGCATGTTATCAACATGCTGAACTTAGTCGACAGATCTGACATTACCCAGAAAGAATGATGTTGTTGGTTTGAACCAGTGAGGGATGCAGCACCTTTTTCTGACCAACTTGAAACTGTGATCTCTTTGGCCATTCTCGTTGAATGTAATGCAGGTCTCTTGCACGGCTGTCCCATTCACACAAGAAGCATCTGTACTTTGTAAAGCCCAGCTGCAAACAAGTCAAAAGGGCTACGACTTTCAGATCCGCACAAATCTGCCATCCATGTTGGTTGTACTGGATGCAAAGTAAAAGCTGCTT
Organism: Rhysida immarginata; assembly: GCA_023313115.1. Classification (NCBI taxonomy): domain Eukaryota; kingdom Metazoa; phylum Arthropoda; class Chilopoda; order Scolopendromorpha; family Scolopendridae; genus Rhysida; species Rhysida immarginata. The sequence continues at coordinate 92,205 of JAHWFO010019666.1, read as the reverse complement.
CATGTTCCCATACGTTTCTGACATGTGTGCAGCACAGCCAATGGGAATTGATGGCAAAATGTTTCCATTGTGTAGCAGAACTGCTTTGAGGCTGAGCTTGGAAGAGTCAATGAATAGTCTCCATTCCTTTGAGTCATGCTTTATTCCAAGAACATTCATCAAGCCATCAACATTGCTGCAATACACTAGATCATTGCAAGTATATAATATTTATGCAAGTGAAAACAATTATTGATTTTTCTATACGTATATGCATTACACAGGGTGTTTTTGAATTGAGTACAGATTTTTTGGGAGATGATAGAAGAGGTCCTTAGAAGTATGTTTTGTCATATGAACATGGGGTCCCCGCAGCTCCGTTTACTTACAATACTGCATTGAACAATCAAATGACACTGGGACGCAATGTGCGTTGGTAGGGCTAGATTATTTTATTTTTAACAATTAACACAAGCAATCTACTGTAATAACTTTTAAAGTATTTGTTTGCAAAGAAATTTCAAGGTGCACGTGCTTGTTTGTTGAAAAGTCTTAGGACGAACTTCGTCAAGGAGATTCCATGGTATCCAATCCCTTTGTAAAATACGATTAGTCCATATGTAAATCAACTAATCGCATTCTGGGAAAGCAGTAAGTAAAGATTTGTTTTAAAAAGTTCACTTGATGTACTTTTTACATGTGTAAAGTTAAACACACAGTATGAATCGTTTTACATGGAATCATTATGCAGACATGCATCTGTGTCTCGGTGCTGCTGGTACCATGGATGGTGCAAGGCGTTTGTATGCTGAACATTATCCCAACAAAATTCTTCTCAATTCACGAACATTTGGTGCAGTAGATCGTCGTCTAAGAGAAACAGGCGCATTCGCTCATGATAATCATCAGCGTGGACGTCGTCGGTGGTTACGCTCCCCTGAATTAGAGGATGAAGTTTTGAAAAGGTGTAACCAAAATCCATCGACAAGTACTCGTGCGGTCGGAGCTGCTCTGAATACTAGTCATACCACTGTATGGAACATTTTACATGACAACCTGCAACATCCGTTCAAGCTTCGAAAGGTGCAGGAATTATGTCCCAATGATCATGGTCCCCGGCGTGCTTTCGCGAAATGGTTTATGCAGCAACAGAATAGGATTCCAGACTTTCCTTCCATGGTTTTGTGGACAGATGAGGCAACGTTTACGCGAGAGGGAATGTCCAATAGCTACAATAGTCATCTGTGGTCTCATGTCAACCCATGTGCAACACATGTTCACAGTTTTTAGCATCGTTTTTCGTTGAATATTTGGGCTGGCATGATTCACAATGTCCTGATTGGGCCATATCTCCTACCATGCCGTCTTAACGAGCAAACATACCGTGGTTTCCTGAAGGAGGAGCTCCCTGGTCTTCTTGAAGATGTTCCACTGATGAGCAGACATTTGATGTGGTTTCAACAGGACGGCGCACCTTCGCATTACACAAGAGCAGTTAGAGATTACCTAAATGAGACATATCCTGGTCGTTGGATTGGTCGTGGCGGACCAGTTGCTTGGCCACCGAGATCGCCAGATCTCACACCGATGAATTTTTTCTATGGGGAAGCATAAAATCAATGGTGTACTCCGAACCCGTACATACTGAAGAAGAATTGGCGGCTCGTGTTGTAGCGGCAGCAGGTGACATCAGCGACCGTGCAAATCAACTGTTTCCACGCGTACATCAATCCATCATAAGGCGTTGCGAATTGTGCTATGAAGCAAATGGCGGTCATTTCGAACAATTACTGTAAAAGTCATGCAGTAGATTGCTTGTGTTAATTGTGAAAAATAAAATAATCTAGGCCTACCAACGCACACTGCGTCCCGGTGTCATTTGATTGTTCAATGCAGTATTGTAAATAAACGGAGCTGCGGGGACCCCATGTTCATATGACAAAAAATACTTCTAAGTACCTCTTCTATCATCTCCCAAAAAATCTGTAGTGAATTCAAAAACACCCTGTATATGTGGTTTATCAGTGCGAGCTGTGGAGAGAAGGGTGGGAAGTCAATAAAATATTGTGGTACCCTAAAAATGGGTAGGGTAGTTTAGTATCACAGAACCATGCATGTAAATTAAGTACAGTGTGAAAGTGGTTAGTTTGTAGGGTGACACTGTTATGACGTGATGCTTAATGATGATAAATCTCGTTAGATGTCGAACAAAAGGGGTTTAAAATCTCGTTATTGTTTAATTTGTTTGTATATTTTGGCGTGTTTGTAATATTCACTGATCATGTATTCAAAGTTTTTGTTCCCCTCCAGTTGCTTGTTGTTGGAAACGTACCCTCCTAGTCTCTCCAGAGATTGAAGGGGGTGAAGGAAGGGTCATATGGTTGCAGACGCAGCGGTTCATCGCACCGACGCACACCGTCTAATCGGACAGCGCACCATCGCAGTATCGCATGTATAAGTTGCTCAAAATATTTTAAGTCTTTAAACATAACTGACGATGGTTTAAAAACGAAACGCTTGTTAATAATAAAACTATGTTGTTGCAATTGAACCCACTTATCACGATTATTAATTCATATTGCAACATGGAACTATTCAATCTAAATAAATGTTTTTATTTTTATTTACATTGCTCCGGATGATGCAAATCATAAAAACACGATAAACAAATATTTTATGCAAACAAAATATTTTATAAATCCACACGCATTACAATTACATTTCGACGAACGTATATCTCTAGGAAAGCAAACTTCATTAATATTTAACATTAAACTTCAAATATCTCGGCAAGGACGACAGCGGTACGAAAGCCATACCTTTCATGCCATTACAGTCGACCTTCCATGTATACTAGAGGACCTGCTTAACACAAGTAGAACAAGCTTCGCAACTGAAGCTACGCCCAGAATTTTGAGTTATCTTAAGGCATGCTGGATCTATGCTTCATGGAGATCCAAAATACGGTTTGCCTGCCCCCCCCCCCCCCGATATAAAACATGTATCGTGATCGTTAGAGCACGTAACTTTCTTCCAGTTTCAGACACGAGTTTTCAGACACTACTGTGGATGAACTTTCCTGTTCTTTGCAAAAATTAGTTTTTGTATAGGTATGCAATTACCGATTTGGATCCGCTTCAATTCCCAGTGCATGATTCTGCCAGATACAGATCGAAATTAGCCTTGGTTAAATATTCGTCAGTCTTTGCACAGTGAATTCCATGGTTTTCCGTACATATTGTTTAAAACGATGGCGGTCTTGCTCGTGGCTGATTTTCTTTGGGCCACAGTCATTTTTTTTGGAGAAACGATGGCTGTGTTTCTGTTTTTGTGTTTGTGCGCGTTTGTGTGTGTGCGTGCGTGCGTGCGTGTGTGTGTGGTGTGTGTGTGTGTGTGTGTGTGTGATGAAAAGAAACAGACGATCTTTGAAAAGTCAGAAGCAGGGGCGCCAAGATCAAATCGCCGAAATTATCGAGACCGAAACCGAAATAAAGCAAACGACGTGACCCAGAGATAATCCAAATAAGTCATTTAGCTAAGTGTCGTATCGGATCGGGAGGAAGGAAGCATACGCAAAGAAAAAAGATTCCCAAAAATAAAATAACAGCAGAAAAACCAATAAAGAAGGCGTTGAGCAGCCAATGCACGCGCAAATTCGTGCTGAGGGCTCATTGGTGTCAGCGAATTTAGGGGCGATAGAGGCTGATAATAGTAGTGATCACCATCCGCCCACCCCCGCTACAAGATGTGGGAGCACCGATCGCCCATTAGTATCGGAAAAGGAACCAATGAGGGACAGGTATGAGCGACGCGGGAAACATGGGATTTCACGTGGATGGAAGAAGAGTAGAGAAAAAATGGTGGCGAAGGTGGACGGACGCAAAAACGTCATAGAAGAAATTTAGACGGAAAAAGAAGTAATGAAGAGGGAAAATTGAATGTTAAGCAGCTCCGAAGAGAGGAGAGAAGCAGAGGTCGTCAGCCGACGTAACGACGTCTACGCATGAGCGAGATGAGCCAGCTGCCACGACGACACGAGCTGCGGCGTCACACGGAAAGGTGCTTTCAGCCAACGGAGCCACAAATTAAGAAGCCAACCAAAACGCTGAGGACGTTTGGAGCCCAAAAGTGTAGCGAAGCCACGACGAGGCATCCTCCCATTTCCTGCCTGAGACGCCGGGGAGGAGGCAGAGACCGACGACAAGGTCAGCTGCCAGCTAGCTTCATCAGCTCTCGACAAGGACGACAGCGGTACGAAAGCCATACCTTTCATGCCACTAAAGCGACACATAACCCGATAGAGAAGACCCACCTAGTCAGCGACGAGACATGAACCAAAGGATCGTCTTTCCCGGATAATTTAGCAGGCAATTGGGGGGGGGGGATCGTTATCACGTGATACGCAGCCGCTTCGTTCCTGGCTATCCAGGAAACCCTTACCATGTGAGAGACTTTTTTGACTAGTCAGCTTGTAGATGTTAAGTAGACTATAAGTAGGATAAGTGCCCAGTTCTATCGCCCCTAGAATTAATGCTGACTTTTATTTTGTCCTTCTTTCTCTATATAGCATCCATTGCTCTCGCATCTATCCTGCCCACCGACGCCTTACCTTATCACGAACAGTCAATTAAAATACTACCCCTGGAATTTACACGGCGTAAACTTGTTCAAGACGTTTAGCCAAGTGTTCATGTATGGACTTAACTAATTTACCAATAGTCAGTGATTACCTATCCATTTATGTTTTTGTATTACCTGTATATTTTGAATCTAGACAGAATCATTAAAGCTTAATGATTTATTCATTTCGTTTGCTGATTAATCTCCCTCTTCTCAAACTATATTAATGTGACAGAATTAGTTTCAACCTTTAAAGACTAATCATTCCACTGCGCACGTGAGAATTGGCCTTGCATAATTTAAAGACAAGAAAGCCAATGAGTCCGCAGCCGATTTCCCGATATAAGGAGCATCAAAGGCTTCAGAAGGGACGAGCGATAGATAAAAAGTTACTTAAAACTTGGAAGGAGCGAATACAAATTTCTTCATATCGTCATCGAAATTTTTCCACCTAGGCATATTCTGTGAATTTGCATGGTGACTGAACTTTTGGGCATTTTCAAGTAACTGACTTTTGTGCTTTTGTTGAGCATTCCTCCCCCCTGGTCACCCCTGGGTTAGGTTACACCGCGAACTTCAAGCATTTTTTTCTTTTTTCACTGGTACACTGGTTATGCCTGTGACAGACGGGCCATACCTCGTTTGTGATTTCATGAAGGGGCTGTAGGCCAAAACTGGCATATCGCTAAGTCTTGGCATCCAGTGATCCTGCCATCCTGGTCCTTAAAGACTATACTCAACTGAGTCGCGAATGCTTTGTAGGCAGCGTAAAATTGCTGAGCGCATCATAAATGTGGAATTTGTAAAGGTTAGGTCACCGATCCATAGGTCTTCTGAGCATCATTCAACAGCCATGAGGCTTCAGTCTACATCGGATCCAGGTCAGCCTCTGCCATATTGAAATGCTTAGAACGAAGGTCATCTCATTGAACGTTCAATCCCTTGGTTTCAATTTTAAACAGTTGGTGTTGTCAATATTCTTCGCTGTGTATGTGCTGGACATTCTATTACTTCAAGAGGTCAAATTAGCCCCATCACAACACTGTTATAACCTTCCCAGTGTTCACAGTCAGTATCCCCAAGAATAGGTTTAAATAAACCCTTCTTTCCTGGCTGGTCAGGGGCTAGATGCCATCATCTTGAACACCTCCATTCAGACAACGAAATTTATGTGCAACTGCGAGTACAGACTGATTTCGTTAGACATTTCAACATCTAGTGGCAAATTCCGACTGCTTAATGGGGATGTCCCTTTCAGCCACATTGACAGTTTCTTGTGCTCGTCTCTTCCTGTAGTGATTGGCTTAGTCCACCCAGCCTTAGTTTGCGCGAAATGTGATGGTCGTTTCAACTGTTGGACATTGTTACAACAAAAATTAAACAATACATAACAATTAACATGTCCATCACTTTTCGCGCAAAATGGCTGGATGGACTGTAGTGACTTAAACTGGATTCCAGATGAGAACAACATTTTTTCATCTGGACATGATCTTCGATTGTGCCAGCAAAACGCATTAGGGACACAGTCTCCACGACGTAACCATGCTGCGTTCACATACAATCGAGGACCCATTGTGTCACCACGATTAGACTTTTTTCTTAATGATAATGCATTTGCTGGCTCATCTGGTTCAATGGAGGTCATTCCATGTTCCTTCTCAGACAACAATGTCATCATGTGGTCATGGAATTCTCCAATTCCAGCATCAGCTACAGGAACTGCTTCACATCGCAACTGGTTCATGAATATTTCTGAACATCATCTCCACAAATTGCCTGCAACCATAGTGTCGTGGTTATCACTAAAGACTAAAATACAACGTTTCTTCAGGAAGATTGGGATTGATGCTGCCAGATGCTGCCAGCGTCATTTTCTTACGCTGCAAGAGATCCTGAGACTCCTCCGTAATTCCACCTGCAAGGAGGAGTTTGCTGCCTACATTAGACAGGTGAAGAGTGAAATCAATGCTCTAATTATCTGCAGAGCAGCTGACGCAGCACTCACGAGCCAAACTTACCTGGGCAGCTGATGTCAGGCATATGTCATTGGCAGCATTTTCAGAAGAGAGACACCGCGCCAATGTCAAGCGATGTCACCGCTTGGTGGTGGAAAATAGGGGAGTGGATTCTGATTCTGACATCTTATCAGCCTTCCATTCCCACTTATCATTCATCCACTACCCAATCTTCCCATTCGTTAGCCCACAAAGAATTGGATAGAGGCATTTTGATGTTTTCCAGAGGACAGACGCCTTCATTTCACGTCCTTTTTCCAAAGACAAAGCAAAGAAGTTTTTATCAATGGTTGGTCACATACAGTCAGCCCCAGCATAGATGGCTTCACGTAAGCGTTTTAGATCAAAATTTCTTGGACCTTTCCTGGTGCATGTGCTTAGCCCCATCCTTAGCGGAACCTTCCTCCATCATGCCAGAATTTACGGCGGGGAAGATCATCTTTCTCTCCAAGAATCCTGACCCGGGGCGTGTAACTCAGTGGAGGCCGATGACCCTAATCAATACGGATTATAAGGTCTTCATTGAATATTATAACAAAGACTAAAACTATACGCTGATGAGTTCCTTTGAGCTCCATTCCATTTCGCAAGATATCCGACAATCTCATAACGATTCGGTGTGTATTATGGAGAAGGTCGTGTTCGCCAACAAACTCTCGCTGTATTAAGCCTTTGACCAGGAAAACTAAATCCCGGTTTATTTTTAAGGTGTTTCGTCATCTTCGTGTTTAGATATTTGCTACGGTTATTTTCTCATTGTATTCTTCGACCACATTGTGTGTGCGATTCCCTGTCATAATACCGAAAATCTTGGTGACGATTAAGATATTGTAACAATGGTTACAGATAAAAAAAATATACAGGAGGGTGCCTTATGCCCTCCCTCCTGTAGATTTTTTATCGGGAACCATTGTTCCAAAATCTTATTCGTCACCCAGACATTCGGGATTATGATCTCCCAGTAGCGTTGAACAACATCAAAACGCTTGCCTAAGCAGATGGCAGTGCTCCTCGCGTCTGATTCATATATCCTGAACATTCATAAATGTACGTTTGTCCAATTCAGTGCTTCGACGGGGAGTTCCATCAACCTCATCCAGTCCAAAGGCATAAATTTGGGGTTGGATTAGTGACTATCTTAAAGAATTCCCAATAACATAGTGTGGCCAAGTAACAGTGCTAGGCAAAAATTTTTCCCTTTCTATCCAAAATGGACTCTTGTCACTGGCAACAAGTGAATGTTAAACGTGTTCTCATCGAATTCATAAATAAAGAACTATGGCTAGCCCGGTGGAGTAGATCAGAGGGTACAGTTCCATCGTCCTCGACCGTTTGGAAGAATGTCACTAAGTGTGGTGACAGACTTTTTGTCCAAGGCTCCCGATCATCTCTCTCGGTCGGAGAGCAAGCTTGGAGAAACGGCGTCACGATCTCTTGACAGTATTGCTAAGATTATAACCACCTCAGATGGCGACCGCAAGAGAAAGCGTCGTAGGTGGACGAGACGGAAGCGATACAGAAAACGGCGCGAGTGCGTAGTTTCTGAGTAGGAAGATTCAAATCAAGGAGACGAGACTCGGAACCGAAGGAATAAGTCACGTAAAATTCCGGTCTGGAGGAATCGTGTCGATCTGCAGAATAACGACCAAATTTTCTGGAACCGTGGCCGCAAGAGGCCGACGAGCTCGTCAAGGTTTTCTGAGTGCGAAAGTGAGAGTTCCGCCAGTGAAATTTGACAAGCCCAGCAAGCGACTCGTGGCCATTTATGTTGGACTTTATTTGTTTCATTCTCTCGTGATATGAACTTTGCAGCTTCGACCAGTGAACCCCGTTTGATTGAATTGCCAAGCAACGAGGACAGCATGGTTTCAGAAGACAGCACGTGCACGACGGAGAACGAAACACCCGTCCAGAAGCCAGACTCGCCTTCCGCCCTCTTCAGCATCGTAGCCGCTCCGAGCGAGGTCAACGTTTTGCGTATGTTGGTCGTCGTAGCTAACCTGGATGCCTCCTTGCTAGTGCGGCTGGACCCTGCCTGGATTCCCGGTGAATCCTGTTTGGATTATTCCCTGGACGCATGAACCCTTCTGGCGACAGGGATTGGGCGCCCTGGTTCCCTACTCAAGGTGGGTCAATTTTCTTTGGCTACTAAATTTTGCCCTCACCTTTAGTCTCAGTCTCGCTCGTATATTTAACCTCAGTCTTCCCACTCGAGCGCGTTCCTTACGCTCTATTCATTCCGTTACTTGGCTGCTTTAGGGAATTGCCATTAATGCATTATATCATACTCTTAGCAGTCGAGCTGA
>JAHWFO010019666.1:49977-83272 GCA_023313115.1 Rhysida immarginata | reverse complement strand
TAGCCCGTCTATTGTATAGTTTAATTGTACTCAATTAACTAATTTTTGTTATTAAATAAATTAATTAAGCCAAAAGCTATACTCTGTTCTCCGTTCCTTTAATTCTAAAGTTTCCACTGCGCATTTGCTCTTAAATACGTGACACAGAGTATATACTTTTGGCAGGCGTGTTAGCAGTCCGTGGTTTGGACCCATCTAAATTTAAAATTTTTTTTCCCGCCCGTCCCACCCTTGGCAAAAATAATTAGAAACATTTTTTGCGGGCACGCGGCTTAAGTGTATTCTTAGACAAGAATTTTTTTCTTGCTACCCTCTTATTAAGTTCTCACTATTGGTCCTTCTCAATTTAAAAAGAGAAGGGGAGGTGTGCGTCGTATTTGGAAATTTTGTAATAGATTACTACTCATTTGCGGTGCGTTGCTTGGAGTTTCTCAACTGTTATGGCGTTTTACTATAGGAGTGTCGTCTTGGTTTGGTAAGCCAAACTATTTCACATGTATTTGGCTAATTTGCTATCAGAGTATATACTTTTGGCAGGCGAAGTCGTGTTGCTAAGTCAGTATTTAATTCGCAAAATGTTTGGTCTTTTCCAGACCAAGCCTTTTAACAGAACATTTAACGTCAACGTTATTAGTCTTCAAAGAAAATTAAGGAATGTATTCCTAAGATGCAGGCGAAACTGGCGTCTTCGAAAAACGTAAATAATGAGCAAGTTAAACTGCAGCAGGACATATATAAATCCTTGAATGAGATCAATTTCCGTAAGCAAGAGTTATTGCAGTTTAATCAATGTTTCCAGCTATTGTCTAATCAGTTGGAGAATATTACGGAAAACGAAAAGATTCAAATGTACATAAAAGCGTTTCCCAAAGAATTGTAAGCCACGTTAAAAAAGGAAAAACTGCGTGCTTTGAACCAGGCAATGGAATTAGTGGAAGCGCTATTGCGTCCAGATTCAGATTTAATCGATTGTGATTCGGCATATCAAGATTATGTCCTAGGCAAGTACAGCGGGCTAGCTAGAAATGCCTCTAGCAGGAGACAGTGCCCTACAACGAGCAATAGGCCCAGGAGCGAAAGAGGAAATTACAAAAATAGAGGTAGTGCTAATTCTTCAGCAAATAAGGAAACCATGGATATTGAGGGCCATTCTCAAATCGCGCCTAATAACGGGAACAAGAAGGTTCCGTCTCAAAAGCTGGTAGAAAACGTAACAAAAGCCTCCCCGCAGACAGCGGCCTTAGTAGGGAAAAAAGAGGCGTCGGGCGAGGCTAGCGTCTTAGCAGCGGTCAGTGTAGTACCCCAGTCGCAAGTGCAACAGAAAGAGATTTAGGTATTAGATGCAACGAGGCTGAGCTAGCAATTGCGACCGATTTAAAGCTTCGAGACAGCGAAAAGCACTCCCAACGAAAGGAGAGTAGTGTTAATCCTAACGAGCTAGTGCATACTATTGTAGGTGCTGAATCCAATCTTAAAGAGTATGCGTATCAAGCGCGTTGCTTACGTTCTATTCATTCCGTTACTTGGCTGCTTTAGGGAATTGCCATTAATGCATTATATCCTACTCTTAGCAGTCGAGCTGAGCACCGCACTCATTTCCATTAGCTTAGTTTGTAAAGATAAGATAATAGACCGTTACACGTCTCTTATTTCCTATTTTGTTTCTTCCCTATATTCTAGTTATCAACGGCTTCTCGCCGAACACTAAACGCTATTGCGTCGTCGTTTACATACAGTCCAGCTGTGGACACGCAGCGAGCAAGTTAGCTGGAGAGTTTTCTTTATTCCCATGTTCCTGCTCTTCCAGAGGAAATACTGCCTCCGCGATGTCCCACTGCAATTAAGCTTAGCGATCTTGGGCATTAAATTAGGAATTATATTTGGCCCAATTCTTTGTAATTCTTTGTATTAAAACTTGGCCCAAAGTATTCCTGTAACTTTAATCGTTTGTTTAGCTAGTAGCGCGTCATTAAGACCGCCCCAGTTTATTAGCTATTTATCCGCAGTCTTATTGCGTCGAGCTGCTTTTCTCTTAACAGCTCTATCAATTTTTGTGTAAATCTGAGTCCTGTTTCTCAGGTCGGGCAAGACAATGTCCTCATACGTTTCTTGCGTGTAAGCAAGATCGTAGCCCGTCTATTGTACAGTTTAATTGTACTCAATTAACTAATTTTTGTTATTAAATAAATAAATTAAGCCAAAAGCTATACTCTGTTGTCCGTTCCTTTAATTCTAACGTTTCTACTGCGTATTTGCTCTTAAATACGTGACAAAGAAAGTGGCTGTTCAATAAAAAAATAAATAAATAAATAAATAAATATATATATGCATTCCAGATGAAATAAAGTACAATGAGAAAAGTAAACTGAAAAAATAATAAAAAATATAGAAAACCGTTGGGAATACATCAGTTACTTTATAAAATGTTTGTTAAAGTTCAGGATAATATTATATTCTTCAGAGTAGGTTAGTCATAGTCCATTTGCCCGTTGATATAATGTTCCGTAATCAAAGTAAGTAGGGTAGTTCAGTTGGTAGTGGTATAGATTTTTTGTTGTGGTATTGGTCAATTAGGTCCTTTCTCCTTTTTGAATGGTTACAGCTAGGTCCTTCTGAATTCCGAAGGCATTTTTCATTGTCCAAGCGTCTGTGGGTGGTCATCGGAGGAGACCAATTTTTCCATCTTACTTTCCCATTGGTTTTCTGATGATTCGCCGGTTTGTGAAGGGCCTCGTACAGAGACGTTTAAACATACGTAGCAATCCATATAAGGACTGTTTAAAACATCTGTAGCATTGTGCCTAGGCGCCTAACTTCGATCTTCAAAGGCAATACCATCAGCTTCAGCTTAAACAGCGGAAGGAGTTAGGTGGAGACCGAGTCTAGTCTACTTCTTCTACCACGGACCGACGAAACCACGATGAATGAAAGTATGCATATCGAGGAGAAACTGACAAGCAGGAGGTAAATTATTATACCAAAGTTTATTTTTCTTCTAGGAAGGCCTGTGACATTTTCCAACAAATGATAGCGATGCAACTTCAACTAAAAATGAACGTGGTGAATTAACTAAGTAGAAGAGGCAGATCTGGGCTCATCTTGTAAATTCCACCCTTCCAAAATTATTAAAAGCAACAAGGTAACTAGAAGTTTAAGATAAATAACAATTATTTGCGTTCTTCATATTTCCTGAACCCAAAGCAACGAAAGGGCCTTTTTAAGTGTGGATCGACCAGCCCAGCGTAAAGAGACCAGTGATGTTTAGAGTGTTCACGATGGGTTAGCGCAGGTCAAATCATCTAATAAACAGACTCCAGCCAACCTAAGATTTCAGCATTAGTGACAACCGATGATGGCAGCATACTTCCAGATAAGGACCTTGGCATAAACATTTCCTCGGCACAAGCTTCAGCCATTTCGTCAAGTCTATCGAAAAGCAGCGAGCGCGCGCGCGACACCTGTGCTCCGTGCATGCTGCTATGGGAAGTTTGGTCTGTAAACAAGAACAGTAAGACTTTGTTTCTCATTTTATTCCGCTAATTCTTTACCAATAAAAACTGTGTTGCTTCAAAACAATTGCTGTGTTTTATTTGCTCTTATAGGATAACCATCCGCTTCGTTGTGTTTGCCCATTTAAAATTCATTTCGGGTTCCAGTTCTCCTCCTGCCAAAAGGAGGATACGGCACTGATTGTGTTGTAAAGAAGAAAACAATTATTAACGTTTGCATTTTTGTAACGCTAAATTTAAACATTGTATGTAAAATAAACTGAATCTTAATTCAGTTTAGTTAATTTTTGTAAAAATTAAATCATAATTCAGTTTAAATCATATTTTGATTTCATTAAAATGTTTTTGTTTGTTCAAATTAAAACTATACCAATATTTTATAATTAAGACCTCACTTTTTATTTACAGGACTGTGTGGATCATTTGAAGACCTCGGTTGTAAAACCTGGTAAGCGCCATTACAATTGGTTTTGAGTTAATGCTAACGCTGGATGTCACTCCCTACAAGGTTCGTTTTCATCAATAATAATACTTCAAAAAGTTACCAACAGAGGCGGGGGATCAACAATTTTGCATGGTAACATCTCGAACTTTCGTGTAAAACCTGGAAAGCGATTACACACTTTTGGCCCTTACCACGTTTTACAACCGAGGTCTTTATTTTACAAATGGATGAATAATTTGGATATCGCACCTTTGAGAATCTAGTCAGTTCTTTCATTGTTTCACAGCCCGAAGAACGAAATACCAGCTGAATCCCAAGTAATCTCTAAACAAACGGAACCAAAAGTGGTTTTAGATCAGATAGACTTTTTCTCAGTCACCATGATCTTCTTTTATTCCTATTTACGATGAATGATCAAAAACTAAGGTTACAAGGCCGATATTCCTCAGAGAAATTAGCAGTGTGCGGTCGGCAACTGTGCAGAGTTTCAGCCACCCGCCACCTACAGCGCTAGTTGTAGGTTAACAGAAGTGGCGACTCGTTTGGAACTGGTCTTGTGAAGAAGTCCGCTCAGTTATTCGATTTCTGTGGGAGAAACATGTATTGGTTGTATGAAATAAAATATACACGTTTCACTGCAGGCTTTATAACCGTACTTTTTGATCACTCCTCGTAGGTTGTATGAAATAAAATACGGAAGTTATGCTCGTCATGGGGAACATAATGAATTAGCACCTGGCAACCGGCTTAGACTAATACCTTCTAGACACAAGGCCTCGGCACAGAAGGCTGACATCATACAGAAGGCAGCGTAGCCGACGAGAAAGACAGGCCTGGGCACTCAAAAGTCACCTAAACACAGTAGTCTGAGCACCTGCTGAAAAATTTTTTTGGCCAACTCTAGTAGATACGTGAACACGTTTAGCGATATGAGGCTGCCAATGCTACGAATACTCAAGTTCTTTCTAGCAAGCGTTGTTAGCTCACTGCCTACCATACGTAATGAAAAAAGGCAGACCCCGACACTGAAAAGCCACATGATCATTTTAGTCCAAGCAAAAATGCTCATTTTAGTCCATGAAATGGAGCATTATCCTGCTGAAAAAACCCGTCATTATAGGGGCACACAAAGTCCATGAAGGGTTATATATGGTCACCATGCAGCTCAACTACCGGTAACCGTTTACTGATGTGTCTAAGAGGACCAACAGACCTAAATCAAGCCACAAAAAAGCATAACCCTCACAAGTATGCAATAACCACCAGCTTTTACGATGTCTTGCTGGCATGTTGGCTCTATGGCTTCATGGGATGCGTGCCGCATCCAGACATTCTGTCAGTCCGATCTAACTGGAACCATCGGACCACATAACCTACCTCAGTCTTCTAAGGTCCTCGTAAGTCCCACTGGATCTTCTGCTACTATAACCCATGATATTAAAGTATGCCGCACCAAACTGCTGCATATGAGTCTGAAAGCGACTATCATAGATTTAATGTGTTGTGGCTTGTCGATTGTTAAAATGGACAATTCTATCCACACGCCCGTGATCACGGTCGGAGAGAGTCCTGATCGCCACTGCATTGTCCATGGCCTGTGGTAAAGCCTTCCAGAAGTTATTCCCTGTACAAACGGGATCCACCCGGAATATTGAATTCCTGAAAAACCTCGGAAACGCGTGACTAGTTGGGTGAACCCGTCGGAGAGGAATTTCGGTGTTGTTATAGACACCAGGATTGAATGGCAGCGTTTACCTCGCCGTCAGAACCAACTCATGTCCCTTAAGGGGCTCTTTCTTTTTTGGGAAGTGGTGAAAGTCGCAATGTACAAAGTCTTTCATTTTTGAACTGCAATTTTTCACCTTTGAACTGTAGGCGCTGCAACGCCTCTGGTGTGTGGTCACTCGTGTGCGGGCGGACGTTATCGTACTCCAGAAGAGGGTCCAAAGCTGCCATTCAATCCTGATGTCGATAACAACTCCGGAATTCCTCTCCGACGGGTTCACCCAACTAGTCACGCGTTGGCGCAATGCGCGGAAAGGGATGGGGACTATGTCGAAAGTGAATAATGCATTACATAGAGGGCAAATGTGAGTATAAGATACAAAAAGAATTTTGAAAATCGGTTAACAAATAAAAAAGTTACAGCCATGGAGACCTTATTTATCAATCGCCCCTCGTAAAAACAGGGGTTCCCATTTGAAATTTCAAAGTTGCCCCTACGAGGGGTGCAGGGGGCTAATTTTTGTACCATTAAATAGCTTTCAAAAATATTTGACACTTATTTTTGCTTTTTTTTGACAAGACGTGTATTTTTCGAGATATACCATTCCGGGACTTTTTATTCACCCGGTATATAAAAATTAAATTTACGTTCTAAGACTAGCAAAAACTGACTCAAATTTAAAAATTCATAACAAAATAAAATTTAAAATCTCATTGGACTGTCCTCTTTAAATTATTTTTAAGAGAATCCTGAAAATTGTTTTTAAAAGAATTCCTTCTATTTATCCTTTCTTTAGCCATTTTGTGCAACCCTATCATCCCAAAGAGCAGAATACAAATAAAACCCGAAAATTGCACAAAATTACCCAGTCCATACGGAAGTGAATGCAAGTACGTCTTCAAGATCTCGTCGGAATTCTTTTTTATTTATCTACTGCGAGGAGGTTTAATCTTCATACATTTACTATTGATGTATTATTTCCAGACAATTTTGTGTTGATGGTTTCACGTATGTACGCTTGTCTGCGAGTTCAAATGTTGCTAACCTTCCGAAGGGTCACAGAATTTGCGGTGCTAACGGTCAGTGGATTGGAGAAAATGAGGAAAAATTTAATTGCAAAGGTAAGAGTACAAGGAACATTATTATCTTTAATAGTGAAGACAAAGTTATACAGGGTGTCTATAAAAGGCCTGACATATTTTATCTGTGTATTAACAAAAAACTAATAAAGATAAACAGAAACGGATTTCAATATATGAAACTGTAATGAAAAAGTTTTATTGTGTTCCACAATTTCGCTGCTAGAGTGCGGGAACTGTACAGCCGGGTTATTAAAACAAAAGATGGCTACTCCACAGGAGAGAGCACGGACAGTGTATTAGTTTATCGGTTTGGAGGAAAAATTTTCATGTCATTGGATATGAAGAGGTGGACCTATCTCTTGGCCTTCCCGATCACCCGACATTACGCCACTGGAATTTTTTATGTGGGGGTTCGCGAAGGACCAGGTGTTTAAGAAAAAAGTTAAGGACATTACCGATTTGAAACGCCGAATCAGGGTTGCTATTAACAAGGTGGACGTCGATATGCTCAAAAGAACATGGCAAAAAATTGATTATCGGCTGGATATCCTCCGTGTGACCCAAGGAGCACACGTTGGGGTCTACTAACTTGATTTAATAAAACTTTATTCGTTACAGTTTCATATATTGAAATCCGTTTTTGTTTATCTTTATTGGTTTTTTGGTAATACACGGATAAAATGTATCAGACCTTACATGAACACCCTGTATATTTATTGAAACAGTAGGGACGGAGAAATGGATTAACTTTAAAAATTAAAATTGATATTTAGTTACACGGATAAACTGGCAAAAAAGTTAAGGTAAGAAACTGGCAAATAAATGCTTGCAAGCAAATTTATTTAGTGTTTCTAAATGGAATGTAAGATTCTGTCAATTCTTATTCATTTAATCATCCTTATTCGTCTTCCGGGTTATCTATTTTGATATAATAATCAGGGATATTGCTAATTTTAACAGATACCACCCACCCTGTTATTCATTGCCCTTCTCCAATCGAAACATTCACAGAAAAATCATCACAATTAAGTGAGAAATTAAGATGGGATAGGCCTATAGCTACTGACAACGGTAAGAAAAATAAAACGAGGGGAAGTCAGTAAGTAAGTTATAAATGGATATAGAAATGAAACAAATAAGAGTCTGGTCTTGAAAACTACTTTTATTTCTCCGCATAGTCTCCCTGTACACTGTAGACTATCCGTCCGTTATACTGCCCTGCAGTTATCTGCAACATCCTGTACAATGTGGCACTTGGCCCATCGTTTCAAAACCCCTCTAAACCAGCGACAAACAATTCTTTGAGCTGCTGTCTGAACCAGGCGGTAATTTCCCTTTGGCATTTTCCCAAGCCAAACAAATGAAATCGCTTGGAGCAAGGTTAGGGCTATACGGAGGTTTCGAAAAACTTTCCAGTTGAAATTTTGCACACCTTGGATGTATTGTCTGAAATATGAGGATGCGCGTTATCTTGCAATAACAAAACGCCTTTGATGAGGAATATTGGTCGTTTCTGTCGAATGGCATTACGAAGTTTCATGTGAATGTTACAGTCGGAATCGCCATACACAGTTTATTCTCATTGACGGAATGTGGTAAGCAATATGCCCTAGTGATCCCAGAAGATTGTGCGCATCATTTTCAGTCACTGCCTGGTTCGGATAACAGCCCAAAGAGTTTTATGCTGCTGGTTTTGAGGGGCTTGTAGAATGCAAGTGCCTCATTCTACAGGAAGATTATGCGATAAAATAAAAAGTAGTTTTCAAATCAACACACTTATTTCTTTCATTTCTATATCCATTTGTAACTTACTGACTTCCCCTCCTGATAAACATTTCTTATTTTTAAAAATTCAAAAAATCCCTCATATAAACATACAATGGTTATTTTAAAAGATAAAGTGAAAACTGTTCGCCTCGTTTTCCCTGAAAAGAAGAAAGGACTACGCTTGCCCAGCTCACCTCATGCATTTCCAATTGGATTTTCCAAATTACTCTATGAAGCTATTGATTATAGCAAATTAACCGCAACATGTTCATTCACTGTCACAGTAACAGGTACAGTGCACAATATTTATTGTTTATTTCACAATTATTTCTTAAGGTGTAAACATTATATAAAAAATAATTTGAAAATATCTTCTATAACCAAGAAACGTAATTTTTTGAGCAATTTTTTTCTGAACATAATTAATATTCAGGCATAGTAGTAGGATGTAGTATTCTTCCATCACAGAATATCATTTTGATGAATTGAGATTATTAACGTTTTTCTTGCCTTAATGGTCACATTTTAAAAAAAACAGTAATTAAAAATCGTTTTCAGATTTCAAAAAAATGTAATTACATACAAAGAAAAATAACTCCGAAAATTTATTATGTGGAATAGTGTTTTCGGAGTTATTTTTCTTTGTATAGTTGTGTCCACAGTTTTTGGCTTGATTCCTTTGTATCTAATTATATACACTTTACAGAGAAAATGCAACAACACGAAAATTTTGTCGCAGTGCCAAGCATATTTCAAGATATACTAAGTTATACATATTTTTGCAGTTTCGGTCACTTACATCATTAAACGGAGGAGAGGTAGTCTGTTGACTTTAATGAGTTTCTCAAAACCATGAAATATGATTTGCGCTGTTACTCGCGTACCGGTAATAATAAAGCTTAAGATAGAAAAAATCTGTGAGACGCCGTTGGTAGGTGTAATTATGGGATTCCGTACAACCAGTTAGCTTAGTGTCGTATTGAGGCAGAAACTAGATGGGATGCAGCAACCGTACCTCGAATTTGGAGATGGTGGATTGAAAAACGAAATGTTAATTGTGGTAGGGGAGCTGGGACCTAGACGAACCCCTACTTGGAAATCAGTGCATGCTCAATTTGTAACGTTCCCACAATCCACAGCTGACGACATTTTGCAAATGTATGAAGTTAGATCGTTGTAAATTGGATTGAGTTTTACGATCTTTGCAAACAATGCTCCAACACCGAACATCACTTGCAATGGTGTCGTACTTCTATTATAGAATTATCTTGCGTGACGAATGGCATACGAAGCTCGGTTCCCTCTAAGCAGTGATGATTACCGTAGAAATTGGATTGATCCTTCTACCATTTTTATTGGCCAAACAGCTTATTAATGTGGAGCTATGATTTTGGGGAGCTTTATTACATTTACGGCATATTAAATGCCATTTTTCAGCAAGATGACGCACGATGACACGCAGCAACATCAGCAGACATGATAGCAAGATGTCCTGGTGAATCCTTAGTCCGCACAACCTCTAGATCTTTCTCAAATTGAGAATTTATGTAATTAGATGTCGAATTTTTGCTCACCAAAGACCTCGAAATTATAGTGAGATTTGTGCTTTTAATACATTAGAAATGTAGAAACATGTATTGAGCAAATACATGTTTAGCTAAACTCATTTGCCAGTAAATCGGCCTTTGGGATCTTTTTGACTGTATTTGCTCTATCTCAAATGAATTCTGGAATTAGATGAGTACCACATGAACACAATACAACAGTACAGTAAATTAGGTAAAACAGAAGTCCAGTAACTGTGGATACACTATATATTAGAATGAAAATGTAAGCACTATTCTATATACATTTCGTTGGCAAAGCCAACTTCTTCATAGTTTGAAGACAGACTATACAGTCAAACGCTGAAGAAGTTGGCTTTGCCAACGATATATACATATGTGTCATTGAAGGAAAGAAGAGTGATCATTATATCCTTACTAAACCGTACGCGGAAAAGTTTTAATTTGCATATATTGAACAAATGAAACACTATTCGCGTTACAGCGCATGCCACTATTCGTTGGATAAGAAGGCAGATTGTGCACGATCATTAGTTACTTATCTGCATATCAAGCCTACATTGCAAGAAAAAGCTCTACGTTCTTCTGTGGAAAATATTGTTTTGCGATTAGAGCACATTGTTCAAAATGGAAGGAGAGATATTGAGCAGTTTTAATGCTGCATATTAAATTTTTATATGTGTAAGCATATTCAATAATTATATGTGTGCTCCATATAAATTTTGCGTCATTTGGAGCATATAACCTACTTCAGAGCTCTCTGAAGTGAAAACTTATTTCTTGGTAACCCTTATACTAACAAAAGATTGTGTGTCTTAGTATCTATAACCGCAAAACCAACGGGCGTCAAAGCTGGCATGATGCTTTAATATAGGCCCGGAAAGGTTTTTCAATACTTTGTCATAGATTTCTGCGAGTTGCACGGTTTACTTGAGTGAAAAATAACCCATTTTTATGCAACAAATATATTTAAATTTACAAACTCAATAATAATAGAATCTTGTAAACATTTTGTTTCTATGAAGCAGAAGTACATATACAGGGTGATTCAGAAAGGTAGATCAAGGATGAAATACTACGTACAGTTTATAGGGGGGAACAATATTTTTTCCATAAACATGGATCCGGAAATGCATCCTTACAGAGATAATGCAACTTGTACGAGGTACTTATATACATCAATACGTCTCAATACATCTATGAGAGCTCATGAATAATTAGCTCATCTCGGGACAATCAATTCCATACTGACAAATGAATGCACTGTGCTATTATTCTATTACGAAAACGCATACACAGGGTGAGTCAGTCAATTTCTGACCATTTCACTCGAATGACGTGCATTAGGGATAAACAATTGAATGAATATGAGCGCCATATCGAATTTCTAAATAGTTGGAGTTTGTATTGTTGCAACGGCGCTGCATGAAAATCGTATTGTTGAAAAATGGCGCCCGCTATATCAACAGAGCAGAAATGCAAGGTTGTCGAATGGTAATTCGAGACAAAATCACCTGTAACCGTGCAAAGAAAGTTCCGGAAGTGTATAGACGCACCAGGCAGGCAAGCAATAATGGATTTTGTCAAGCAATTTCGTGCCACTGGATGTGTTAAAGGCAAGAAAAAAGGCGGGAGCGAAGCTCGTGTTCGAACGGCCGAAGTTGTCGAAAATGTTCGCACAAGGTTGGTCGATTCTCCGACCAAAATATCTGTTCGCCGCCTATCCATTGAAGAAGGACTGTCGTATACCACGATGTGGCGACTTTTGAGAAAGGATTTACACCTGTTCCTGTATAAGATCCATGTTTATCAGCAGTTGACACTGGAAGACAGAAGCGACAACAATTTGAGATGGAGTTTGGAGCAGAAATGAAAGCCAATCAGGACATTGTGGACAACCTGTGGGTGCCAGATGAGGCCTTCTTCCATCTGTCAGGTGACGTTCATAAACACAACGTTCGTTTTTGGGGTTCCCAGCACCCTCATGAGCCATAAGTCACCTCTTCATCCATGAAAGATTCTGGCTTGGTGCGCGATTTCCAAAAGAGGCATCATTGGTCCGTTCTTTTCTGAGGGCACCGTAACGTCACAGGCTTACCTTAACATGTTGGAAACCTTCTTCATCTCCGAGCTGCGAAGGAGGCGTATACCGCTACATCATTGGTTTCAACAGGATGGGGCTAGGCTTTACACCAATAATGAAATGCTAGACTTTCTCAATCAGAAATTCGGAAATCGTGTCATTTCAAACAGGTTACCAATTACCATAAGATATTTATATTGTACCTCGTGATGCAGTATATTTTCTGCCCTTTAGGGTAATACCTTGGTCAACCCCAAGGTTGTTAAAAAGAAGGTGGCCTCTATCGGCCGATTTCTCTCAAAAGCACTCGCATTGCCTTCTGGGATTGTGACGTCACTTGGAAGGTTGGCAGCAGGTGATTCGACCCTTTTAACATAAAGCTGAGATGGCAGGAGTTCCATGTGCTTTTGCTAATAATAAACGGAATTATTTATTATTTTTAGTCCAATATTATAATATAGAGTGAATTTATTATATTTCCATGCATTTATTCTTCTCATGGCAATAGATACGAGCAAAATTTCATTAAATGAGCAAACCCCCCACCCCTTCTTATAATGAAAAAGAGCACACTCGTAACGACCAGGAGAATTCCTGAGCAGGAGATGTGCTCTTGATACGAGTGTTAAAACGCAAAAATCCAACAGATTGCACTACGAGAAAATCGAAAGTTAAGAGAAAATTTGAAACCTGAGAGAGAAGTTTAGAAAATAAAATATACACAAGACTCTTCGCTTTCATCTTCACCTCCTTCACTCGTACCAAGTAATTGAAAGTGGCTTCCGATTCATTTGAAGACTCTATAAACCACGCTGGGAAAAACGACGAGGTGGGATACGCTTTCACTCTCAAATTGTAATTTGAACAAAACGAAAATGTTCGGTCAGACTCAAACAGAAAGTAATTGAGTATGTAGGCATTACTTTTTTTTCTCCCTATCATATTTTTATAACCATACAAGCAGTGGTAGATGTTTTAATGGTGTACTAGCATTTAATGCTAAATGATTGAATACTGTAACAGGTTAATCGTTAAAGAATTGCTTTGACGAGGTGGCGTCGCTGTTGCAGTATTTGCTTTTGTATTTCAGTGCTAAATGTATATAAATAGATCTTTTATTTGCAATCTCTGAATTTTAAACACACATTATTCCAATAAAATATTTATATAAAACCTTGGCACGTTTTTCTTCATTTATATTGGTGATAAATAGTAGAAATAGGCTGGAAAATAAAGGTCACCGCGCATTCGTCTATAGTTTTCTATGCATTCGTCTGCTCCAAACCTTCCAGCTGACGTCATACGTCAGTAGCCAATGACCATCGATCACCCCGATAGAGGCCACTTTCTCTTTAACAACCTTGGGTCATCCCCATTGAGATGCGCATATCTAGAAAAACTATGGCTTCATGCAGTCATCTTTGAAGCTCCGTGTTGCAAACATAATTCCTGACTCAATTTTATACTGTTTGTGTCTGTATTTACAACCGGTTTTCTTGCTATTGGAATAAAGTAGGTGTTTCTTCAATATTATATTGACAGCAATGAAATTGTTCTTAATGTGTTTTGAAGTTGCTATACAAAAGATTAAACAAAAAAACAACATATTGCTGAAATATCAAAACAAATTACATTCAATAAAAGAAATGGGAAACTATTCATTGTGCCTCCAAAGTAATGGTACATCATTCATTATTTTATTTTATATGCTCCAACATTTCCGTTCCAAAAGAAAACATGTCCTCCCTCTCCATCACAATGTTAATAATAATCAAAAATCATTTTCCTTATATGGAAAAAAAATTCCAAAGCTGCTACTCTTATGGCGAATTCGGCTGGCTGCTCTGGCGTGCTCCGGAGCGCTCTGGAGCTCTAATAATTGTTCGGCTGGTTGCTCTTGCTCTCGCAGAGCGGCTCCCACAGCGTTCGGCTGGTATTGCTCCTTGCGCCAAGCAGCACTCCTTCGCGCTCTTCCAAAATCGGTGGAGCAGTTTTGCTCTCTGCTCGTCTGCTTGCGTGGCCTGGAAAATCAAAATGGCTACCTCAGAGACTGAAATAGACGAATTTCTTTTACAATTACTGGATAGTTCTTCATCTGACAGTTCTTCCGATGAAGAAGACGAAGTTTTGGCTTTATTAATGGCAAAACATTCGGAACGGCCGAAAAAAATTCCAAAAATTGAGAATTTTGTTAATTTTGCCGATACATATATGGATGAAGAATTTTGTGTTATAATTAGACCTCGTACTCTATGCATTATTATAAATATTCCACATAATAAATAGATGAATATCCTTGGAATAAGAGCTATAAAAATGCAAATATACTTTCCCTATCCAAATATATAGTATACATCATTTTTTCAACATTTCATTTTATCCATGATTTATTACACTGCATTCGTTAAAAATTTACACTCCGTGAATAAAAACAATTTTTCAACTGATTTGTACAACACATTAACGGTAATTTAATAATTATAATAAATAATTAGGTGGATATTTTTCCTTTATAAATTAATAGAGAACATAAAATAAAATAAATTTAACTTAAATTACATATATATTGAAGTATTTCTCCTGAATTTCTTCAACTCCATCAGGACCTTAAGCTCAACCATCTCTTATAATATTGGCCTGATGTTTTTTATTTAATTTAAATTAATTTTATGTATTTTATCTTTTCTATTAATCTATAAAGGAAAAATATCCCCATTACTATTTATTATAATATATTCTTTTTACTTAAACTATTTAATTTAATAATTAATTTATATTACTGTCTTGAATAAAAATAGTGTTGCTAGCAGAGTGCGTTGCCTCTAGACGAGTTTGGAGCACTGATAAAACAATGTTCGTCTGCTCCAAGCTTTGTTGCTGCTCTCGGCCAGATTGATCACGTGACTCGAGCAACCCTTTGCACTCTAGGAGCAGTCAGCCGAATTCGCCATTACTGGGAATCCCTCCTGCAACAGTGAATTTGCTATAAGCAGACAAGAGGATTGTTGCCAGAACAGATTCCAACAATCAGCAGCTGGTAAAAATCGCAAAGCTTTGTTATTATAAAAACTGAAAAATATTTTATTTACAAAAAAATTATGAAACTTGATCAATTCAAAAAGCAATGACATAACATGTCACAATATTTACTGTCTTTCATTTACTTAATACATATGGAATTGCTGACTTTTATCAGCTGTATGTTTTGCAGTTATCGTTATTTATTTTTAAACTATCTAATAATTTCCTTACCTCTTCTTCCCCTCTTTCAATGTAACTCAACTGCAATTTTCACTCTCATCTGACCCGACATAATTTATCTATTCGAGTTTCTTCAGCTAGACGGAATTATGTGCGTCGAAGCGCTTTCTTTACTGGTGTTAGATGGTGGTCCATCTTGCCTGATTTCTTCCGCTCATTAACCTCCATAATAATTTGTAAGCGGATGTTAAAAATTTCCTTTTTACTAACCATATTCAACCTAACTTTATTAATTCTTACTATTAATTAATATTATCTAAATTTTATTTAACGGTGTTAACTATATTTGTTGTTTATTTCTCGTTTGCTACCCCGGCCTGAGACCTACCATGTCAGCTCGGCCATACTGGCTCAGTCCGGGTTTGTAATTTTCTTAACAATAATAATCCCCGGCCGCCCTAACACATGCATCCATGAAAACATTAAATAACCACGGGGACATCACACACCCTTGTCTCACACCGTCCTCAATCGCAAACCACTCAGATAAGCCTTCGTTTGTTCTCACAGTAGCAGAGCTGTTCACATACATTGCCTTAACTGCCCCAGATAGTCGTTCACTCACACCATAATCTCTCAGCACTCTCCAAAGGACGTTCCTATTCACTCGATCGTACGCTTTCTCCAAATCAACAAACGCACAAAACACTTTTTTCCTCAAACGGAGATATTTCTCTACAATTACTCTCAGCGAAAAAATTTGATCCGTGCATCCTCTTCCACTCCTGAAGCCACCCTGCACATCCCACACTTTCTCATCAGTCACGCTCTTCATTCTATCAATCACAACTTTTCCATAAACCTTCCCCGCTACACTCAACAACCTTATTCCTCTAGAATTCTTGAAATCACTTCTATCACCTTTACCCTTATATATGGGAACAATCATAGCCTTAGTTCAATCTTCGGGAACCACACCACTGATCCAGCAAAACTCAGAGCTTCCACAACCATTCTACAACTTGCTTTTCACCATACTCTAACATCTCCGCGATCACACCATCTACACCAGGGCTATTACTACACTTCAGAGCGCTAACTGCATTCAGAACTTCCTGGACTTCGAGTCCCAATTGTTGCTTTAATAGCGCTTGATGATATTTTTTCATTGATGGCAATCCTAGCAAATCAACGTTGATATTGTGGTGTTATGCATTTCGGCCTTCCGGTTGATGTTTTCGTACCGTAACTTGCAGAATCTTGCAGAATACAGTAACCACATGCTAGAACGACCAATAGGGCGTGCAATTTCTGCCACATATTTCCCGTCATGGTTATAGGCAGTAATTTTGCCCTTTTCCAAATCGGTGAGAGTTTTGCCGCGTCCCATGCTAAATGTTTACAGAAATTGCTGTTAAATTTATTAATTAGATTTGTGTTAATACGTTTATTACCAAGAGTGCAGCTGGCAGCCCAAATTTCAAGTTTATGGTATCAACCAAAAATGCTCCTGAGACTTGCATAAAATTTGCATCGATAGTGTGTTTGGCCATAATACACATTGTCCTAAACTTTCATTTAAATTTATCAATTGGTTGTGCAGTAATAAAGAAAACACAATGTGTCCTATCATTTTTGCCAGGTCTGTACAATAAACAAAAATGGGGATCGCATTAATTAATATAAATAGGCCTATAATGCATCAAAATAGTATCCTATATTTTTTTGTATTAGCGCCTATATTTTTTTTATTCTCACTTCGAGTCTCGCCAGGGTTCGCATGGGGAGAGTGAGGGGGCCATGGGATTGGCCCATCGTCCTGGAAAGTTCGTATCAAGGCATTGCCTAACTTGCATGCCCCAGTGAGGAGGTGCTCCATCTTGTTGGTAAAGCATGTTGGGCTGCAGTTTTTCCGCCTGCGGAATCATATAGTTATCCAGCATATCTGGGTAGGTTGCAGCGGTAATGGTGTCTTCAGTGGAAAAAAAGGTCCGATTACTCGATCATGCATTAAACCACAGCAAACATTAACCTTAGGGCTGTGGCATACATGCTCCCTTAGAACGTGGGGGTTTTGTGAGCCCCAAATGCGGCAGTTGTGTCGGTTTATTGCTCCAGAAGTATGGAATGTTGCCTCATCAGAAAACAAACTGTCCTCAAGAAAGGTGGGATCATTGTCGATTTTTTGGAGCATATTCTCAGCAAACTTCTTGCGCTTCAGTCGGTCGTCTGGCTTCAGTTCATGCATCATCTAGATTTTGTAGGGTGTAAGACGAGGCGGTGCTTCAGTATTTTATGTACGGATGTCATTGGCATATACACTTGACGAGCCGCTTGGCGAAGTGATTTACGGGGACTACGATCAAACGCCTCCCTGACCTTTTCTACTCTGTGTGATGTCGCTGAAGGTCTAACAGCACCCATTTTGTGTAACAGGCTGCCTGTGTTTGAAGATTTTTCATGCCGCAGCTTAATTGTGTCACGATCGTTTACTATGCCGGGCTTAGGTCAATGACTTCAACCTTCACCCACTCAGAGCTAGGCATAGATCGTCAACAGAGAAAGGAGGAAGCGATAATTTAGTAGGAAGCAAATTTTAATGGCTTCAATTCTAAGTCGAAAAATACCAGTAATTATGAAATAAATTTGGAAAATTAAATTCCTCTACAGTGATAATCTTCTGGTCCTGTCGAGGCATCACATCAAATCTTCGTCTTTGAAATGGAATCCACATTACTTCAATCCAGATGAAGTTGTTTCCGTTCCGCCTGAGTTGAGTTTATCTCCTCGTCATTGTTACCTCGGAGAACGGCGACCCACTCGGGTTTGGGAGCTTGGTCACTGGTACTGTTGAGAGAGAAAAGATACAATATCAATGAGCAATCCAATAGGCCTTAACATAAAATTAAGATCAGTCGTCTTCGAGCGACGCACTCTTTAATAATCGTGGCTAAAATGAGTGAATTATATTTGTAATTATCTCCCCTCAAAATTAGGCTTTAAATACTTAATAACTTAGTTTAAGAGAATGACAGGTAAGCAATGACTCACCCAGCAAAATGTCCGAAGAAGCCAAGCGCGACTCGCAGCGAGAGCTCTCTGCGTGATCGCGACTTGCTGAATTTAGAAGACGGGACATCTCCGCTGGGCCTGGATCCAGTCTAGTATTAAAAGGAAGTGATTCCTCGCCAACCCACTCGTCTATCGGATAACTGGGACTCGGTTCAGTAAAGTTGTGGGGGTGCCACTCGCAATCGTTCAGCACTCCTAGGTTAGCTGCTGTCGTCACTATGGCCGAAGAGTTCCTAGTCTTCGAGATGTTGGTCATCGTCCGTCCGTAGTAGTTTCCCTCTCTTTTGTTCTACAAGACCAGATCTGATGCGGGGTCGTCTATAGCCTTGCTTGTGGCTGAGGGTTTCGTGTCCGAATTATGAATTGAGTTAAAAGTCAAACTATTTAAGTCCACAAATGAGTCACTTATTTCACTCGCCTGTTGTGAACAAATCCTCTGCTGCTTCCGAGGAATTTTGGTAATATTGTTCAGAGTTCAGATCCGTACCACCAGTGTTGTTCACAAACTTTTGACGGGACTGGTTCCGCTGTCGCCGAGAGCGCTAGTTGCTGACGCAATTACTATTCGGGGTTGAGCGTCAGGCGTTGCCCCTCTCTTCGCTCCTCGTTCGATACCCTTGTCCTCGAGCACTTGCTAGCTGTGATCTAGGGCTCGCGTTACTGCGATCATACCCGAATGAGCAGAAACGCCGGGCGTCCTTTCGTCTCTTGCTGCCGGCACTACGATTCTCATGCCCCCGTTGAAACTGTAGTGGGCGTCGGTCTAATCTTCGTGGCCGTGATGAAAGACTTCTCCTTTGACTGCCGTAACTCATTCGTCTGAGGCGTCCATGGGTGAAAGATCAGTTTCGGTCCGCCTTCTCGATATCCTATTGCTCTGCTGTTGGAGCTAAGGCTGATGGAATTGCCTCATCGAACGCCTAATTTTAGGTCTTGAATTTTACTAGGTCAAGACGTCCAGCGCACATGCTGTAAATAACTTGCAGCCCATAAGGGGCTGTGCTACTCATACAAACGCCTCAAAAACAAGGCCCATTCACACACTGACGAGACATTAAACGTGTAGAGGAAACAATAGTTGAAAAACTTGGTCTCCTCTGATGACCACACAAAGACGTTTAGATGTTGCAAACCGTTTTTTAAACGTAAACGGACCCAGCTGCAATCATTCGAGCAGTAAAAAGGATCTTAGTTGGCTGACTGCTTTCTTCCAAACGGATGAGGGCGATGGAAAAGTGCCTTGCGACCTAAGCCATCTTGCTATCCATACTTCTTTAATGAGAAAAGCAATTGGTACGGCTAGGTCCGCTCTGAAAGTCGCGCCGTTAGAAACATTAATAAAGAAGCGCACAGACTGACAAGAAAAATGTACCAGCCCATAATGCTTCTTTAAACGCTTCCAGATCGTTTGCGTGAATGGGCACTCGTAAAAAACATGTTGTATGGTCTCATCTACACCATAAACGACACAGCTGATCCGACCCCCCCCCCCCCATTGCTGGAGTAGACTGAGGGAGTAGAAT
Source organism: Rhysida immarginata (assembly GCA_023313115.1). Classification (NCBI taxonomy): domain Eukaryota; kingdom Metazoa; phylum Arthropoda; class Chilopoda; order Scolopendromorpha; family Scolopendridae; genus Rhysida; species Rhysida immarginata. The sequence continues at coordinate 63,299 of JAHWFO010019666.1, read as the reverse complement.
CCATGACGCAGAAGCCACTATTGATAATTGCAGATTGAATAATCAAAGGTAAAGAACTTAAAAATCTTCATAACCTCTGCCCATGGATAATTAGGCTGGAGACGGATGATATCAGTCGTCTCCTTTTGGTCGGACTGCTGGAAAAACGACGAGATCTTTAAATGTCCCCAATCCTGTGGGTCTAGCTGGCATAAAACGGGTAGAAAAGTCATTAAGTCCAAGGAGAAAGTCTTCTAAATCTTGGGTTGGCATTGATGCATAATTACTGGCACCAAGGAAGGTAACGGAAGCATATTCACCTTCAAGAAAAACCGAAGATGTGAAAAAACAAAATTCGCCTACAAGGAATACCCGTATCAGAGCAGAATCTGGCTGCAAAAAGATAGCATTTAATATCCAGTAAACCTAAACCCCCTCGCTCAAAGGGATTGGAAGAAGAATGCAGCTCGCACAGGATGATGACGAACAAAACTCCCCCACACATAGACCACAATTTGGCTCTTGAGCCTCCGAAGATCATCAGCCGGAGGCAAGGTGAATAGGCATTTCGAAGTTAAAACCGGGATGACATGAGTTTAAATGAATCTCGCCTTGGTGAACACGGATGTAGGAAAACGAAAGTTCTTTTCAAGACGAGCACTACACTTCTTCATCACTTGTTGTCAGTGTCATAAGTCTGTATCAGGAGAAAAAGAAAAATTATACCCCAGCACTGTAATATGATTTTTTTTTATTTCAAGTGGTCATACTTGAAAACTACTCGTCAGAATAACCTGATATTTTAGCAGAACAACTGTGAGGCAATGGAATTTTGTTTGGCGAAGGAAAAGAAATAGTTCCAATATCTGCTGATAGATGGCGCTGGCAGGGTTCACATTGTCTGGAGATATGCAAATTACTAATACTTGACATGCGCACCAGACATAGCTGTCATGAAAATGGAGAGCACGAGCTCTTTGCTTGAATGCTTCATCATCAGTAAGATGTTTGTTCCATGAAGCTCTGTTTGTTTGGCATTATCACTGTTGTCCCTGTAAACACGTATTCTTGTCTTTTCGCTAATAAATTTTTCGTAAACCCCTGAACTCTATTTTTTATTTTTGGCTAACAACATTCCTGTGTTTCACGAATCCATTTTTGGTTTTTCCACTGATATTATCCTGCCAGCACCATCTATCGGCAGATTTTGGAACTATTTTTTTTCCTTCGCCAAACAAAATTCCATTGCCTCACAATTGTTCTGCTAAATTATCAGGTTATTCTGACGAATAGTTTTCAAATTATCGATTTTTGAAATCGTAATTTTAATTATAATCTCCCTGTATAATACACGGTAAATTCGTGTGAATATCATCAGCACGGCAAATTGCGGCAAAATTCCGAAGATGTAGATGGTGAAACACTTCGAAAAGAAATTCATGATTCACTTTATCGAGGGCGTTTTCTTGGTCGAGGCTCAACACCACAAGTGTTTGCTTGCGGACTTGCACTTCTTCCATAACACACCGGATACTTAAAAGTTTTTCTGACATCCTGCGCGATGGTAAGGCACAGGACTGTCCTGGGTCACAAAATTCGTCGACAAATAATTTCAGATGTTGTTGAAATACTCCAGTGAAGACCTTATAATCTGTGTTGAGGAGAGTTATAGGCCTCCACTGGGTCACGAATTCTGGATCTGATGTTTTGGGAAGCAAGTTGATTTTCCCAGCAGTAAAATCCGATGTGACAGAAGAAGGGTCTTGAATGATAGAGTTGAGCACTCGCACCAGGAAAGATTTAAGACTGGACTGGACTGATGACGGCCATCCGCAGAGAGGAACTTCTTGATTTCATCTACGGAAAAAGGACAAGTGATGCATAGGTCATTATCCTCAGTAAAAGGTCTCAATGCCTCTATCCATTTCCTCGTGGTGTCGGACTGAACGACTGGGTTGCTGAAGAACGAAGAAAAGTGTGAGTGGAAAGCTGACAATATGTCAGAGTCAGAATCCACTTCCTTATCTTCTACCACCAGGCGATGACATCGTTTTTTGTTGGCACACCGTCTCTTCTCAGTGAATGCTGCCGAAGACATATACCTGACGTTAGCAACCCAGATCAATTTGGCCCTGAGAGCATTGATCTCGCTCTTTACCTGAAGAATCTCGGCAGCATACTCCTCCTTTAACCCCAAGGAGGAGCCTTAGGATTTCTTGCAGCATGAGAAGATGATCTTCCGAAAGAAATGCTTGATTTTCTTTTTTAAATTCTAACCACGAAGCACGTGTAGTAGGCAAATTGTGGAGATGTATTTCCACGAACTGAGCGAACATTCCCTTATATTCCTCGTTATCAAGCAGAGAAACGTTCAAAAATCATTTGCGATGGGACACAGAGCCTGTGTCACGCAAAAGTTATGAGCACAGTGGAAAAAGATAAAGTTATCAATAAATAAAGACACAGAGCATAACTTTAAGCAAATATTATTATATAATGCAATTTATTAACAAAAATAAAGATTGAACTTACAACCCAACAGGAATAGAATTTAATTAAAATTAAATGTAATATTTAAATTTAATCTATTCCTATGTGACCTCCGCATAAACGCAGAAACTCACGCGCGATGCAACGCACCCACAAAAAAAAACTGCCGAAGTATTGTGATATTACAACATTCGGTTTCTAACGCAATATCCTAATGGGAAGAGACGCGGAGGGGTATGTCATACGTTTGCCAATCCGTCGTCGCCCTTCCATCTAGAAAACCTTGCTTCCAATGAAGTTTAATTAACTGGTCAACAGCTTCACGGAACGCAACTCAGAGAGCGTTCACGCTGAGCGTTTAGTACCTGGAACGATCCCACAGGGAATCTATCATGCGGGAAGAAGGCGCCGAGACTCTCCTGCATGTAGGCGGAAATCGTCCAGGGAAAAACTCCATTCCAATTTTGGTCCTGGTCTTGCCTATTGTCTCCGGCTGGGATTAATTCTCCTTCGCGAATCCAGTGTTGTATCCCTTCTACGACGACTAAGGAGCTGGCTGAGAACCGGAGCAGACTCGAACTGCGACGAATGCCGAACGCACAGGTCTCTTTCCCGACGAGGCCTAATCGCTTTTCCTTGAGGTCGAGTTCGCTGACGTGGCTGTTAGTTGCACAGTTGGCGGGCTGAAGCATTGGCGACATTCTGTAATCCGTTGATGAGTCTCTGAACGGTCCTTCTTATTACAAAAACTTTGAAACCATCTTTATTAGAAAAAGTTCCGTACTTGTCAATGTCCGACGCACATGCTTTCGCGACGAGAAAAGTGCTCTCTTTCTCCATAGAGGTTTTCACTCGAGGCCGTCCCTTCAACGCCTTCGAAGCACTTCCACTCGTTTCTAAATTATCAAGCCCTGCAAAAGCGTCCAAACTCTACTCAGGTAACCTTCTCCTCTCGCTTCCACGGTCACTCTCCCTAATCTCTCTTTCCCGCCTCGCCGTATACGTCTCGCGCCATCCAACGCGCTGTTTCTGCCCTTTCCACGCTCCTTTTACTCGCCAAGAGAGCTCACAATCGAAGCTCGCGCAGTTTCGATTTGAGCCGCCACCTTGTGGCGCAATTCGAACTCCGACATTATTATTTAACTGATCGGATTGGTTAATAATATCGGAGCCCAAACATGTCGCAAAACTTTGTGACACACTCGCCCCCTGCTTCGCCGATGGGTCTCCCATCGTTTTGTCGTTTTTCGAGACAACCTTGCTACATGCAGCCCGACGCGTGGGTGCTTTCCTTTGGCGCTGAAAGAACTTAGCCACTAAGCCTTTACAGCTATGAAGATGGCTCTCAGGCTCCCAGGAAGGCTGGTTATAGCCGACCCACTTGACTAGAAATTCTCTTTTAGGGGGTTTACCCCTGACATCAATTAAATCCTGAACCTTGTATACATTAGGATACAACGGGTCTTTTACTAGACCCGGTTTCGTTTGGGTAGGACTAGATTTTTTTTCCCGACGCCCCCTGTCTTTTTTCAAAAATGAACAGTGCAGAGTCCTGTTACCACCCCTATTTCTGGGTATTTTAACTCTTGCCGACACCTTATTGATGACTTAATATTCTAAACGGCCCTGCATATTTACTGTATAATTTTCTCCCTATCTTATGCTTAACAGAATGAAGCCTTGCCGCCCAAACCCATACTCTTTTTCCTACCTTAAGCGGCCAAGATGTGTGCCGCTTGTCGTAGTATTGTTTGTATTTCTTGTTGGCCCGATCAATGGTGCTACGCGCTTGCTTAAGCACTTTCAATAAGTGGGCCGTGTACGATTCTTTACTCTCACTTGCGGCCACATACCTGTTAACCGACGGAGGAATAATTATTTCACAACCCAGATCGGCAAAGAATGGAGACATTTTTGTAGCCTCCTACACAGGCATTCACGGCAATTTCTGCTGCCGTTAGGAAGTCGTCCCAATTTGACTTGTCGAAATTCACATAATTTCTTAATATTTGTATCACAGTCTGATTTGTCCTCTCGGACTGACCATCAGACTGCGGATGGTACGCACTTGAAAATTTCAGTGACATACCTAGAGCCCGAAATATAAATTTCCATAGATCGGCGTTAAATCGAACATCGCGATCCGATACTATGGCCTGCGGAAATCCATGAATTTTAATTATATTGTCGACCAGCAGTTGGGCCGTTTCTTCTGCCGAGACATTAACATGGCACGGAATTAAGCGCACCCTTTTCGTAAGCCGGTCCGTGACCGTTAACAGCGCGTCGTGCCCTTTCTTAGTCTTAGGAAGCGGAAGTACGAAGTCAATGGCAATTATCTGCCATCTTTGGGACGGGACCTCTAGTGGCTGCAGATCACCGAACGCTTTATGGCGTTCCACTTTATTGGCCTGACTAATTGTTGCTTTATCCTCACTAAGGTTTTATAAATACCTAGATGACCAGCTGCCAGATCACTATGCAATGAGGCTACCACTTGGTAAACCAATCTCTTGATTGCCGGCAAAAGCAACTTAATGCCGCTATCTGTCCTTTTAAAATCAATCCATTTTCGCGAAAGTACGGCTCCTTTAGTCGCCGTATCCTCGCTTTAACTAAGGGCACCTTTGATAGCCCTTGCTTATTTGGCGCAACAGATCCTCATCCGTTACCCAATTGGATATAGCCATGACCTCTGTGTCCGGGGCTTTTCTTGTCTTCTTTGCCTGTTGGCAGTTTTCTTTTGCTGTTTCTACCCTAAGTATAGCTTGTTTTAAATTCTTAGGTGTACCATTGTCTAAACCGTCTTTAAATTCGTTTTGCAATGCATTAACATAAAGCTGTACTTTCTTTTCCTCTGTTACCGAATTCAACTGGTCAGCTAACAACTGAAAGGATACATTAAACTGCCTTAGGTCTTGCTTAGCGTACTTCACTTCTGCCAAGATTTTATATATGGATTTCTCCAACCGCCGTTGGTCCTTATTTTGCTTTGCCATAGTATTCCAAACTGCAAAACCGCCCTTATATAGTTTTTTGTTTTTTATTTTTTTTTTTTTTTTTAAAAAAAACGTGTTTGTTTTTACCTTAGACTGTTGTCGTGATCTGAAACAACAGTTAAAACTACTAATATAAACATTCACCTTATAACACCTTATCTTGCTAAAGTAAATGCTCTGGACTGAACACATTCATTCTGAATCATGACCAAAAAGTTTGATGCGCACAGCCCAACCCAATGGAAAATTCAATGGCAGAACTGCCCTGGTTTGTGTAAAGAAGGGCAAAAAGAAGAAGCTTCCTTTTTTTTACCCACAAGCTCAAACACGCCGTGACACTAATATCAAAAGCCGAGCTTGCCTAAACCTGAGAAAAAACCAAAAAAAAAAAAAAAACACATCTATTCCTAAACACAAAGACACCACTCGCTATGTCGCGCTAAGCGTCTAATGCGTAAACAGTCGATAAAATGCTACAACTCGCAAAAACGCGCTAGGCCTCCGGTACGTAAAACTTCCACGCGATGCTACCACTCGCTAAAGTAAATGCTCTGTGTCACACAAAAGTTATGAGCACAGTGGAAGAAGATAAAGTTATCAATAAATAAAGACACAGAGCATAACTTTAGGCAAATATTATTATATAAAGCAATTTATTAACAAAAATAAAGATTGAACTTACAATCCAACAGGAATAGAATTTAATTAAAATTAAATGTAATATTTAAATTTAATCTGTTCCTACGTGACCTCCGCATAAACGCAGAAACTCACGCGCGATGCAACGGACCCACAAAAAAAAACTGCCAAAGTATTGTGATATTACAACATTCAGTTTCTAACGCAATATCCTAATGGGAAGAGACGCGGAGAGGTATGTCATACGTTTGCCAATCCGTCGTCGCCCTTCCATCTAGAAAACCTTGCTTCCAATGAAGTTTAATTAACTGGTCAACAGCTTCACGGAACGCAACTCAGAGAGCATTCACGCTGAGCGTTTAGTACCTGGAACGATCCCACAGGGAATCTGTCATGCGGGAAGAAGGCGCCGACACTCTCCTGCATGTAGGCGGAAATCGTCCAGGAAAAAACTCCAGTCCAATTTTGGTCCTGGTCTTGCCTATTGTCTCTGGCTGGGATTAATTCTCCTTCGAGAATCCAGTGTTGTATCCCTTCTACGAAGACTAAGAAGCTGGCTGAGAACCGGAGCAGACTCGAACTGCGACGAATGCCGAACGCACAGGTCTCTTTCCCAATGAGGCCTAATCGCTTTTCCTTGAGGTCGGGTTCGCTGACGTGGCTGTTAGTTGCACAGTTGGCAGGCTGAAGCATTGGCGACAATCCGTAATCCGTTGATGAGTCTGGAACGGTACTTCCTATTACAAAAATTTTGAAACCATCTTTATTAGAAAAATTTCCGTACTTGTCAATGTCCGACGCACATGCTTTCGCGACGAGAAAAGTGCTCTCTTTCTCCGTAGAGTTTTTCACTCGAGGCCGTCCCTTCAACGCCCTCGAAGCACTTCCACTCGTTTCTAATTATCAAGCCCTGCAAGAGCGTCCAAACTCTGCTCAGGTAACCTTCTCCTCTCGCTTCCACGGTCACTCTCCCTAATCTCTCTTTCCCGCCTCGCCGTATACGTCTCACGCCATCCAACGCGCTGTTTCCGCCCTTTCCACGCTCCTTTTACTCGCCAAGAGAGCTCACAATCAAAGCTCGCGCAGTTTCGATTCGAGCCGCCACCTTGTGGCGCAATTCGAACTCCGACATTATTATTTAACTAATCGGATCGGTTAATAATATCGGAGCCCAAACATGTCGCAAAACTTTGTGACAGCCTGTAGCAGATGCTGGAAATGGCGGATCCCATGACCACATGATGGCACTGTGGTCAGTAAAGGAACATGGGATTACCTCCATGATGCCAGGTGTGCCAGCAAATGCATTGTCGACGAGAAATAAGTCCAATCTAGAAAAAACAGTGGGCCCTTGATGATAAGTGAACCCATAATGCCTTTTATTCGATGAACATGTTCATAATTCAAACAATGCATTCTTCTGACACAAACAATGCACATATCCAGAGGAAAAGATGTCGTTCTCATCTGGATGTCAGTTAAAATCACCAGCTGTCACCCCAGGCAAAGATGAGCACAAAAAATAGTCAACGTCAATGAGGAAACTTCGTTTCTCTGCTGAATTACAAGAAGAATATACATTAAGCAATCGGAATTTGCCACTAGACGATGTAACGTCCGGTGAAATTACCCTGCATTCATTGTCATACACACAATTCGACACCAAAATGGAGGGATTGAAAATAATGGTAGCAACCCCTTGCCCATTCGGCGACGAGGAGTTGATGTAAAATTATCCTTGTGAATATAGACGATGAAGGTCTGGAAGTTCATAAAGTTGATTTGATGGAGCAAGTTTCACCTCCTGCAGCAGAAGAATATCTGGCCTGTACAGGGCAATAAATGATGACAATACCGATTGCTTGAACGAGGAACCAAGGGAATGCACGTTCAGTGAAATAACCTTCATTGAGGATAATTAAGATAGTCCATGCTGACCTGTATCCAAGTGAGACGTCGGCTTCCCAGATGTTGAAGGGGGCTCTGTTGTCCATCTTCTTGGTAATTGTAGACGACCTGACGAAGAAGAGGAGGGGAGGAGCAGGAGGGAAAGAAGAGGAGGAGTTCTGGAATTCTTCTTGCGAGGACTTTTGCTCTTCACAAGATGATCCTGCTGCACAGGCGCAGATGGTTTTGAAATCCCAGCAGAGGATGATATTCTCGTTGGTGATGATGTGCAGGCGATCCTCAATAGCTGAGACCCTGCCGTCTGCGCTGGTGGAGAAAGGGCTGGGAAATCCTCCACAGAAAAGATGGAACCAGTTCCTAATGAAGCATTGACGTCGTCAACCACGGAAGCTTCATTTTCAACTGTCGAAATATCAGGTGATAGATGAGGGTTAGGTGCAACCTCTCGAACCTCTGGAAGCGGGAGAGGAGTGGGTGGTGCCAACTCCTCCCTAGGCTTTAAGGATAGAGGTGGTAGTGGAGGAGGAGGCAGTAGTGGCATCAACTTTTCCAGCTCCAGAGAAGTCGGTGGCGTTGTGTGATTCCTTTGAGGTGAAGCTGAAGTTGGCGAAGCTCTGCGAGGCACTGGTGGCTTAGCCGGTGAAGACATCTTGGATTGCTGCTGGGATGACATTCTTTTGGGCGTTGATGGAATATCTGCTGGTGGTGCAAACACCCTCTCTGGGCACTGATGAAACTTGCTAACGATGTGGTTGCATGCATCACATTTTTTGAGGAGAGGTCAGTCTTTCCTCACGTGAGACGTTTTCTTGCAGTACCAGCAGCACTGCCTTTGACCCTTGTAAGACACGCGGACACGGTTCCCGTGCATTATAAGGTTGTCAACAATGTCCTTCTGAAGGTTCGCAACAATGTCCAGCAGCACTGCCTTTATGTAGACGACGATGTCGCCAGTCATCTGCAGGGGAAAATCCGGATGTACTGGATATGAAAACTTCTTTACCTCCCCATAGTCGTTCACGTAACTCTTCAGGTATTTTTCCTCCATCAGCAGTGAAGCACCCCAGATGAAGATTAGCAAATATCCGGGCTCAGCATAATACAGGTGGACGGTGGTTTTTGTCTGACCTTGACCATAACCTAATGATAACAAGTCGAACAACTCTACGCCGATTCCTTTGATGTTGTTGTTGCCCGTAAACGTGATAAAACGTCATCACGACAGTGGCGGGCTCTTGCGGTCCTGTATCTAGAAGCCGCCTCCTGTGTATCTTTTAACATTGGGAATATTGGAGGAAGGGAGTGTCTCTAAACAAATTATTGCTAATAATTAACATTTTAGAGGAATTCGGTTCATATTCATGCAAATTAAATTCTCAATGAGTATCTACTTTTCATATTAAGTGTAAATGAGATTAAATTATTTTGAAAAAACTTTTGGTAATCGCAAACATTTGAAGAATCTACACAAATGTATGGGAAAACAAAGTCTGCTAGCCTAATGGAGATACACGACCGCTAGGGGAAAGTTGGCAACACTCGAAGGCAAGAGTTGGTTTACTTGTTATCATTAGGTTATGACCTTGACATAATCAGCAGACACAACTAGGTCTGATACACTTCGCTGTCGACAGAGAATCCTCCATTCGATCGGAGAAAGTCTTTGTACGACAGAATCAGCAGGATCACCAGACGGGAGAACGGGTGGGAAGCCTGTTTTCGTGTACACTTCTTTCATAAATATGCCGATGGCTAATGGTTCGTCGGCAACCATCAACACCATGTTCTCCATGGCTGAAGTTTAGGAAAACTTCGGGGGGGGGGGTGAAACCTCCCTCGGTGGACTTTGTGCTGTGTGAAAAGTCCAAGTATCACTAACTCACGGGCACTATTTAATGTGTTTGATTAATCGCTGTCGATGTGCTCTCTGAGTTTCCCGGTACGCTCTCTGATTTTCAGTTATTTGCCTGTCCTTTTTATTTGCCCCGCTAATGAGCTTATTATCTATTTGATTATGCAGGGTGAATGGGAGGCGAACAGCTCAGTTCTGGAACCTTTGAGTCCGTCTAAAAAGCTGCATAAGAGGAGGGTAGATGTTAGCATTTTTTCCGCCAACCTTTTCCCTGACTCCGCTGGCCGTATACTTGACTTGCGAAGTCTCTGTTGTCCGATCGTTTCCCTCGGTCGTCGCTCTCCTCTCCCGAGAAAAACGATCCGACAAATTGACTTAAGATTTGGACGATCCCTTTTAAACTTTGTTTTGAACATTCTCTGAATTACATTATAATCATTGACTTAAATTCCACAAGCCATAACACGCATTGAGGTTTTTCTTGAACACTCGCTATTGTTTACCAATGTTATCAGGCGCCAACCGCGTGTTTCATTATCAACTCACGGGAGGCTAAAAAACTTTGAGTTTTTGTTTGTGTATAAAAAAATCACATTAAAAGCTGTAATAGTTTTTGAGTAATAAATATGTGTAATACGGGAGATAATTGAGAAACACCCTGTATTTAACTTAGAGAAATATACCCCACATTCAATTAACCCCAGCTAAATAAATTACCTTAAGGAGTGAATAGGATTTTTTAGCGGAATTTAATAACCTGCAGTGGGTTGCGCGGATTTTATTAGTGAAAAGTTTTTTTCCTGGGAATAACCCTGAAGAAGCCATGGGTGATCTGCGGTGAATTAAGCCCTACATAGTTAGTGAAATATGACAAAAAGTCAAACGTAGTTATTGTAAAATTTAGCTAAACAATCGGTATATATTCAACCAACCCGAGCGAAGCCGGCTACTTACTGTATTTGACTCGTATCCAGTCCTGTCTATTATTTACCATACCCTCTGTATATTCAGCTAATCGGCCTATGTGTAATTGTAGTAATTTTATCTAAGTCTTAGTTATTTATTTCCTTCCTTCAAATTGATATGCCAAAAAATGATGTGATTTATTTGTTCAGTTAGTACTAAAATAATTTACTACCACAGACTATGAGCAAAAACAGTGCCGTCGGTCTAAGAGTGTGTGCTATAATTTTATAACTGTTTATTTCCAGAAAATGATCAGATCAACTCCAGACAGAACTACACGTATATGTGTACAGCGGTACTTGCTCAGTGCCATCGTTATTAATAATAATGCCCGGGACATTCTTTCTATTAACGTAAGCTGACAGCAAGCTCTAGAGGTAAGCACTTCCAAAGCTATCGAATTTGTCGGAAAGGCTGGTTCAAACTGCAGATGCGTTACCTGCTAAGGCTATGCTTCATCCAATCCATACATTTTGTAATCCGGTTGTCATCATATGACTGAGACGGACAATTTAATTGTGTAATGCCATATTGTGCGATGCATTGTGTGCACAGGTTATAACGATGTTTCGGGTCATTGTCCTTTTGAAGAAACCATTTTGTATTGTTCTTCTGTACAACAGTCGAACAGATGGTAACAGAGCTCTTTTATATAGATTTGGATCATTCTTTGAACTTTCAGGTATCCAATAAAAAGGCGCAAATTCCCAAATCCATTTTTTGAAAAGCAACCCCAGACATGAACCTTTGCAGAGTAGTTAATGGTACGGTAAAATGTACTGTTTGTGGGGGATAACCATGCTCGACGTAACCAAAACGAGGATTCATCCGAGTAAACGACATTGTCCCAATCACGTTCCATATTATCCTATGCCCATTAGAGACGTTCCTTCACATGGTTTTCAGATAAGAGAGGTTTCTTCATCGTATTCCGCCGTTTGTTTTTCTCCCGCAAACAACTTATTGTCTCCAGAGGCAATTTAGTACCTTTACGTCTCAGCTTTTCCTGTTCTTCCTGCAAGGTTATTTGTAGATTCTTCATGAAAGTCTCTTATGGCCTGCTTGTCTTGTTTAGTTGTGTTTCTGTTCTGCCTCGTTCCGGTAGGTCATCGTCATTTTAGTGGTCTTCAAAAGACTTCACCCACTTCTTTACAAATGCCGTTGATTATTTCACGAAGCGCGCAGCGGCTGTTTGCAACATATTGGACCTTTCGTATGCGAACACAAGAACCGTTTCGAAACGTTTCGCATAATTCGCACTCATTGCTGTTTCATAATTCTACTAAAGCTCTTTGCATTCGCATGAGTCTGTTCGTACAGCGTGCTGTACAGAACAAGAGAATATCACCACAAAAAATTTGCACTCTCTGTTGCCAAAAAGGTTACAGCGAATACTCTTTTCTTAAACAGACGGTACGTAAGTATATTACAATTTTGTAAAATCTCTTTTACCTAATGTGTGCAAAGGCCTGTCTCATGTGGAGCATATTTTCATGGTGTTGCTTCTCTCTGTGGAGTACTTTATATATACTAGCTGGAAACCCGGCGTCGCCCGGAACAATACTTATCCTCTTGTTGGATTGACCTGCTTCAGATTAAAATATCCATTTTCACCATCGGGAAATATCACTAGATACTTTAGATCTCATCTTTCCTTCGATGTTTCCCTTGCTCCTGACGTAGAAGTTCTTATACCCTCCTGCTCTAGACGAAGCTCCCGTTGTTCTGATGTTCCCGACGCTCATTTGTCTTTTAGCTGCAGAGTTTCCTGACCAGTACGCGTTCTTTCTCTTTCTTTTTCCTTTCCAAACACACAAACAAATGCACAAACTTTTGTCAGTCGTCTGGACACTTGTTAGTGCGCTCAAAGGAGACACGTGTTTCTCCTTTGCCTCCTCGATAGACACTTCCCTATCCTTATCGTCTGCTATATTCATTTTATGTTCAATAGCATAAAACGAATGTTTTGTCATTGAATCATAATTTTATGCTCATTCTATCCTGCTATCCTATGCTCGAGTTTTTGAAAATAAAGTACGGAAGTTGGTAGATCTGCTCACGAAACGTCAAATATTGGCGAGACTCAGCGGCTTTTACGTACATCTTTTACTGTGGCTAAAAGAAAAACTGCCTCCCAACCAAATTAACAATAATATTACTGCAGAAATTCCTGATGCCAATAGTGACAAAAAATACACGACTTGTTGTCAAAAACAGGATCCATGGGCCATTAGGGCACACAACAAACACAATTATCCCCGTGCATGAAAGATGGAAAGTGAACCAGGAAGTGCCCCCAAGCGCTTCTAATGCTATTTATCTCCAATCTTACAAAAATTTGAATAAAATCAAACGTCAGTACCTATACACAAAGCAAAAAATAAAATCAGAATTGCAAAGCAAATCGAAGTCCGTGAGAAAAGCCAAAACGTATTAAAATCAATACGAAACCAAACAACAATAGCATCGCAAATTAAACAAATCTAAAC
>JAHWFO010019666.1:33362-49967 GCA_023313115.1 Rhysida immarginata | reverse complement strand
GCATCCATGTTTATGATTAAATTTCTTTAATTATCACAGATTCCTTATTTCTTTTTATCTCCTGTCTCATCTCCTGCATTGACGTCATTCCTTTCTTGCTTATAGATATGTAATTAGGCATCTTCACTCTGAGAAATAGTTTAATTATAGCCAAAGATTCGATGACTTGGTTTTCCATTTTGGTTCCACATGACCGGTCACTTTTGGGACAGCATGTTCACGAACGGGCGAAATTTTATACACGCTCTTATTGCATCTAAACCTATCGGCGACAGCTGTTTACTCTAATAGTTTGTCTTTCATTTGTTATTCGCAGGCTACTTTCCTTTGCTTCGTTACTGAGATGTAAATTTTTGGAATGTGTCAAAGTAATATGAATAATCCTGTGTATTCAATTTTCTTGTTCTCGACAATATTAATCTCACCTAAGAATTATTTATATTTAGATCAACCTTTTTATTAATGATATTTCTTGACTTTGTAAAGAGCAGTGTTAAACTGTCAGTTTACTGTTATAGGATAATTCAAAAGAAGATGTAAAAATTATTTATCAGAATCATAAACCAGGAGATAGAATTCTTCCAGGAAAAACTATCTTAGTTCATTATCAAGCCTGCGATCCGTATAATAATGTTGCTGAATGTAAATTTTACGTTAAATTTAAAGGTAAGCCGCAATGATTAATATTGTATGTATTTAGTTTGTGGTAAATTTTTTTTTATCCGCTTTTCTATTGATTTCGGTGAGTATCCAATTAATGTAGCTATATTTTATATTGTAATGAGTTCTTTTTATTTGTTTGTATATGTCATTGGGCAATAAGATACTGTATAACACTAACTTCTCTACCTAAGTTACATCAACTCACTGATATCACTATGAACCGAAAGAAAAGAGACTACAAATTTCATGATCCACAAAACACAATCAATTCATCCTTTTAAATAAAGCAATACAAATACAGGATGGGCATAATTTACACTGGTCAACAAGAAAATACTTTTTGTCAGCTACTTTGACAAATGTAGGTGTTCTAGACTAAATTAAATGTGCTGATTCCAAATCTGAACTCCAACTTTCTTTCTCTCTATGCTATTTGCAACATTTAAAACAGAAACTTTCAAAGTTTTTATACGAGTGTGAAATTAATGATATCATGATGTCACTAGGACTTAATTCACCTCAATACGAGTACCTTTTGTGACTAGCAGCTAATTCTCGAATTCCTCCAACCAATCAGAAACAAACGTACGTGTTGCGCCCTCTTTTGTCGATCTTTGCAGAGGCCTAATATCTCCAAGGCCATGATGTAAGATGAGCAGCGATTCAAAGCGTATTTTCTGATGACCTGAGTGAAATGTTTAAACTATAAGGATATAAAGATGCAACATCGAATCAAAACATCGATGTTTTTCTGTAGTAGTATTTTCAGTAAAATATTCAATTGCAAAAGCAACGTTCAATGAATATAGTTTCAATTGCTACACAAAACAAAATCATTTCAATTGCAAGAACGATAATTTCAATTGCTACTGGCGGACTCAGCGAAGTTATTTCAGTAACATCGGAATAAAATCTTCGATAACATCGGATGGAAAACATAGATACATCGTAACAGTAACATCGATTTTTAAAAAATGTAATCTCTTGCATCACTAGTGTAAATCACTGCTAATGCTAGAGAAAATGAGTTTTGCTGTTTAATATTGCTAGTATTAATCAATTTCTGCCATATTTAACTATAGCGTAATCTGGCTATAGCTTTTTTTATAGCTTGATTTCTTTGATTGAAACTTTCAAGAACAAGAATAAAGAGGAAAAAAATCATTCAATGACGAATTGACAAGATTACGTAATTTAATAAAATAATTTTACTAAAATGAATTTCTCTTTCAGTTTGATTTGTCTAATTTTTAGTATTTCATTTTTATCTTTTTTGGTTCAACTTTGCACTTTTGTGTAATGGAAATTTGTTTTCGATTTGTTAACCTTGTTTTCTTGCACTACGTAAATTAAAAGAAGCGTTTTATTATTTTTTTTTTCAAGATAAACATCATCTAAGACAATTCCCAATTATAGTTTAGATTTCATTCATTATTGGTTAAGTGACAAAAAAATCGAATCTAATATCTTACAATTGTAGATAAAATTTTTATCATTTTTTTTGCATATCCCTATACAAGTGATATAAAAATAATTTATTTTGATATTTAAAATTATACAGATGTTTAATAGTAATACAAAGCCACCTTAAACCAACATACTGAATCTATCGAAAGTTTCCCGCTACTTATATATTCTTTTAAATACTGTCATCGACGTGTGACTGCTCACTGCTGCCCAATAAATGTCATATTTAAAATTGCTTAAAAATCTCGGTTTTTGGAAATGAAATTCAAATGAAAGCAACTTAAAATTTTTTCAACAAATTTCAATTAATCTGCATTAAAATTAAAATAAAATGAAAGTCATACTAAACTGAATAAGAAAATGATTTTGTTTATAAATGATTAGATGAAACTAGTCAACGGTTTCATTTATATTATAATTATAATTATAATTATATCTAACATCACACATGTGATCTAGTATATTTAATAGAAATGTGGAGTTTCTTGAATTGCAGATTGTCGGCGTCATTCATAATATTCATCCTATCTCATATTAGCTGCTCGATGCAAAGATAAAGGTGCTTAACATGTAGCATTTCTGCACGATGCGAAGCGAGTTCATCATGGTTTCTCTGAACTTGGAGTAGAAATCTGAAACTGAAACCTTTTTTTCCTTTTGTCGCTTCTGATTGGTCGGAGGAATTCGAGAATTAGCTGCTTTTGTGGTATCAATCCGTCGGAGTTCGTTTGGCGCCATCTCTTGCCAGTAATAGTCTTAAATCTGAAGAGACAAGTGAGGTGATCTCTTCCAATAAGAGGTGTACGCAGAAGAAACCTAAGAGGAGCGAAAGGAAGAGCGCAAAAAGAATTTGCTTGAGCGGGCGGGTCGATTTGAGGGGAATGACACCAGGAGTGATACAGTAACGTCGCCAAAAATAGGCTGGTGGAACTGAAAACCTGTGCGAGACTGCGCTCATCGAACGCATCTACAAGCCAAGGAAGAGAAGATAAAAAAGGCAAAGCAATTCTAAAACTTGGTTCTACTGCGAGTGTCTTTAATGTGTGTGCACGCGAAACTGCGTCGCAAGTTTATATTACTAATTCCCTCTGCCCGTAGTGTTTCACATTGGAACTTCTACGTCTGCCTTAGCTCACGAGTTCTCTGTTCTTCCCGTCAAAAAAGTTTCTCGCCAGCTACAGAGTGAGTGCCACGTCGTTTCGCATGGAAAGACGCAGCTCGTTACGTCGTCCATATTTCTTCACACCGCAGTGGCCTTGCGAAGTAAATTTTTCTCAGCGTCCGTAGCAATTTCGTTGGTCGTCGTTTCCGACGTAAAAAGACTTGTCTTGTTTCTCAGGAGAGGAACAAATTAGTTGTATCTTTCCCTGGACGATTTCTGCGTACATACAGGAAAGCCTAGGCGCCTTTGCCCCGTATGATAGGTAAGCCAAAACTCTGATATTTTTTGGCTCTGTCAATGTCTCTTATCTCCCGGAAACTCCCGCTCGTTCTAAGTGCGGAACGTTAAGATTTGCTGGCGTAGTAACTTGTTGTGTATTGCACGAATCTGAAAAGTGGAATTTTCCGTAGTTTGATTACACTTAGTCCGCTAAAACTTAGGGCGCGTTCGACATCGCTCACTAAGCGCCTTTGTGCGTCCAGTAAACGCACTAACGTGTTCGTCATGGGACCCGCGCGTGTTCTTCATCGCGAGTGCACGCACTATCGGGCGTTTCGTGCGCGCACCAAACGATCCTACGTTAGAAGCAGAGTCGTTAAGTGGTTTCAAGATGGCGCTGCCCTGGAGCTTGAAATGCAGCGATACGATAATTTAGAGTTTCAGTTTCAGTTATTGTTAAACAGTCGTATATTAATAATAATTATTTCTGATGTATCTTTTAAACTGACATTGCAATATCTACCGTGTAATGATCGATTTCGGCTTGTTATATGCAGGCATATGTTATGTTGGGGGCTCTTTTTGGGAAGTAGGCATATCACTCATGATAGCATTGGTAAGTAGAGCATCCCACTTTCGTGTTCTTTCCTGTTCGTCATGACACGCACAAAACGCTCCACACTTTATTCACCGCTCGCACCGAGTGTCTTTACTAGGTGCGTTTAGTGCGCACATGTCGACCGTGCCCTTAGTTTAATGAAATTACAAGCTAGCTTCGGCTTATTGAAGCGTGGTCGCTCAATCTTTAATTGTCCTTTTTCTCTCTACTTTAGTTTCCCTGTGAAATCGCTCTGGGACGTAAACGCGTAACATCGCCGCCATCCTCATTGCAGCAGTGCGTTCTGGTTTCCCTTCAGGAACCATTGGGCTCATACAATTCCGACTAGGACCAGGGGGGTCTAGGCTGAACTCATCGACAAGCTGTCGATCTCGACAAAATCTAACCGTTGATAAGTGGCATATTACACATTTATGCACAAGTTTACACACATTTACACATAATTTTACACATCTGTACACAAATTTACACATAATATACACTTTTATACACAAGTTACACGCATATGGCTAAATGGTATACGCACGGTTACGAAATTTTACACATTTGTACACACATTTACACATAATTTTATACATTTATACACAAGTTTCCACACATTTAGACATAATTTTACATTTTTATCCATGTATACACATAAATATATACATAAACACATACTTGTAGACACACTATATTATTATTTTCACAGTTCAAGGTTCGTAGCACAAGAGAGTACTTCATGTATATAAATATTTTTAAACAAGTTTTTGTTAATATATTTTTTAGAAAATGTGTATTCTTGAGGTATGTGTATTTAGCCTGCAGGCCGGAAACGAAGGAAAAAAGATTTTAATAAGAATTGCTAAATTCTGAAATAACGATCGCCAAGTGCATAGTCGACTGCTCTTGAATTGTGGACAAGAATAAGGCAGTTGTCGATGGTCAAAGTCTACACTAGAAAATCGACGGTGTAGACAAGTAGACAAGTCTACACTGTAAATTCTGTAGACATTCTAGACAAGTCGTGTCCCATGCTAGCTCGAATCGACAAATGCGTTATTAACTACAGGTATTGGACATTAAAACTGAAACACCTTCGCAAATAGCACTGGATACCCCCAGGGCTGAATAGAACCTTCTGCTAGGTAATTAATCGTATGCATATCAATGAATCACGTGTCAGAGGTCTTGGTAGTCACTCCAGTAGAAAAGTTCGATAGTAAGCTTCAAATTCAGAAGTAAGCTGCAGAGCGCTATAATGGGAGACATATCCGACTTCAAAAGAGGGCAGATTGTTGGGGCGCGTCTAGCAGGTGCATCTGTGTCAAAAACGGCCACACTTTGTGATGTCTCACGCGCTACAGTATCCAGGGTGACGTGTGCATATGAACAGGAAGGACGAACCACGTCCAGGAGGAGCAACTGCAGGGGAAAACGGAAGTTGTCGGAAAGAGACGTCAGGACATTGACCAGGATTGTTGCACGAAAGCGGAAAACCACCACAGCAGAAATCACCGCAGAAATGAATACACACCTCCAGGAACCTGTGTGCACGAAGACAATCCGTCGTTACCTGCATAAATCCAACATCCATGGCAGGGTTGCTATACCGAAGCCTTTCATCAGTAGTACAAATGCCTCCAAGCGGGTTCAGTGGTGCCGGACGCATAAAACCTGGACGTTGGATGACCTCAAACGCGTCATATTCTCGGACGAGTCCAGCTACACTGTCTTCCAAACAACAGGGAGGGTATTCGTCTGGAGGAGCCCCTCTGATGCCTACAACCCAGACTGCTTGGCACCCACAGTCAAACACGGAGGTGGATCAGTAATGGGTGGATCAGTAATGGTTTGGGGTGGAAACTGTGCAGGACCTCTACCGATCCTTCCCAAGACGTGTTACTGCTGTGCTGGCTGCCCACGGTGCCCCAACACCTTATTAAATAAAGATTTTGGATTTCTACCAGGTGTTTCAGTTTCAATGTCCAATACCTGTATGTGACCATCGACACTTGTCAACAGTCGACTGCTTGTCGATGAGCTCAGCCTAGACCCCCAGGTCGTTAGTTAATGGGCTTCAATTTTGCGAAGTTTGTAGAGCAGCACCGAAGAAATTTGAAACGCGTAGTTTCGTTTAAATCATTAGTATTGTGTAACGCTTGAATTCTGTTTAGTAATTTTTTAGTTTTACAAGGGTCCAACAGCTGAATGTCAGCTTTATTTACCTGTGAAATTTAAGCTTTGTTGATTTCACCCGTGATTTTACAAATGTTAGTGGAAGTCACAGGACCTTACGCTCCTTTCTTTATTCGGTATATCTTTTTCATAGGGTAGATGTACCAGTAATTGACAGTTTAAGACATTACTGTGAAACAAAATTGTCTACGTAATACAAATTGTATTTTGAAACTTTTCTAATTATACCATTAAATTGTAAATAGAATGCAGAATGCGCCAATCTCTATACAATTATTATATCTTTAAAAGCTATTAAGTTATTAAATCTTTTCCTAACTAATACATGAATCGCCAGTAGTTGACAGTTAATGCACCAGAAGTTGACAGGCAGTTTCACCAGTAATTGACAATACTTTAATTACACATTTTTATTATATTATTATATATTTATACAAAAAAAATTGATAACATTCAAAAGTAGCTGAAGAAATCAAGCATTTTTAAGAATGTGTAAAGTATTTAACATAACTAAAATTGTGCTTTTTAAAACTTAAGTTGTTCATATTGATCATTTATCTTTTTTCCCCTTTGAAATAATAAATAAAATCAGTCTATTCCCATGTAGAGTGCAAAGACCATAAAAAATGAAGGTGTTTTCCAGTAGTGCAGTATCATCAGATCTTGGCCAACAATTTGTTCATAGAAAAACTTGATTTTTGACAACTGTTCTCCGACTTTGCAAAATTCATTGTAACGTGTAAATAACAGAGTAGAAAAATGTACGCAGTGGAAAATGAATAAAGCACGTTATCAGGGTAAGGTTGAAAAAAATAAAAGTTTAATATATGAACAATTCAAAATAACACAGTAAATAATTAAATAAACAAAAGACTTGGTAATATATATAGATGAGCTAATTCTCCTAGCTCGATTACATTAGCATAATAGACAATCCAAATTGTTTAACTGATATCGGAATACTTGTATACCGAAAAACTGATACTCAACTCAAATTCTTAATTCAATAAACAAGATTGAGAACTTACGGTCTAACAAAAACAAATGAGAATTCTATCTCAAAAATTTAAAGAGCAGTCACACAATAAAACTCTTACAAAACTAGACCGAGCTAATCAGTTGATTCAAGCACCTATAATACTTAAATAATCTGAAAAATTCCGACAAGCAAACTTGCTTACGCTAAACACAATACAATAATGAGCAAGTCGTATGCTAATCCAAATCTCTAAATCAATTATATTACAATAGCTTGTAACTTAACCTGGTCAAATATTCTTACTTAACTTAACCTATCAAATAAATAACCACATCAAACTTATGGCAAAATACCTATAGAGTAAAACATATCAATACAATTTCATCACATAAAAATTTAAGCAGTATGTCTATAGGGTAACACAATTCAACGACGGCACATGATATGGCCTCTCCTATATTTACGCCTAATTACGGGCGCCAAAATTTAACAAATTTGAATGGGTTTAGTTGACACTCCAGATGATTCAATGACCAAAATGTTTGTAAAGTCCAAGTCCGGGTATTTAAATTGTTCAAAGTCCAGATAAAAATAACTAAGTCTATCTCGGTAGGCACGCACACACAACTTCTGACAAAAATAGTGGAAAACACTAAAAAGAGGTTTGTAAGATAAAGTTCATGCTGAGCGCACCGAATTCCACCGAGTTTTAAAGAGAAATCCAAACACTAGAAATCTTAGATACTACAAACGTAGAGTAACTGAGGAAATACTTCTATAACACAGAAGACATATAAATTTTATAACTCTACCAAAATGCGGCCACTTGAGTGCACGCCAAAAGGGCTGGACACTAAATGAGGGAGAAAAACATAAGAATAGACATTACAATTAAAAGCCCTTTCCCTCCAACTTATTGTCACACAAAAGAACGCAGAAATAACACAGGCAAACCACTCCACATAGGGGAAACTACTTCTGCGGCCTCGTCTCCGCCTATTTAGGCGAAGTACGCAAAACCGTACTGGGTTGATAGATAGGCGTTCAGCCCGGCAGGGAAGAAGCCTCTAATTACTGAACGCCCGTCACACTTCCTTCCATGAAAGTCACTAAATATCGACGACCACGCACATGGATTAAGGCACGATAAGGAAATTGCACTTACGGTCGCCGTTGTCGATACCGAGAGCGTACGAAACAGCAACCACCTCCCGGTTGCTCCCGCTGAACTCGCGTGCGTCGGTTCGTGCTCGTTGCCGGAGTCGCTCGTCAACGAAAACGCCGCCTGCGGTGCTTCTCCGCCGTGCACGCCTTGCTTCGATAGGGGAAACGGACGGCTCGCCACGTCGTCGCCTCTATCCGGCTGAGGGTCCGGAGGTCTCCGACCATTACGGGCGACTGCGAAAAGAGGTTTCCTCTCCGATGTCGAACCGAGATCCTTCCGATGTTTCCCTTCTGAAGTCCGGGTCGCTCTCCCTTTCTCCTTCCGAACCTCCCGCCAAGAAAGCTTCGTTGCTCCGTCACGAAGCCTCCCTGCGGCCTCATTGGCTCGGGCGTGCTGATGGTTGTGACGACACTGTCTGCCCCGCTCCTCCCCCGCCTTCGAACGGGTGAACACTCGTGAGCGGTAATAACAGCCAGTGTCGCCGGAAATCACGTGTGGAATCGATTTCCGTGACATTCATCCAATTCATCCTATGCTACGTCTTATCATAGTAAACAGAATAGTAATTTTTTTTCTTGGAAGATAACTTGTCCTGGGCTATCTGTTGATCGTCTCTGTGACAAGATTCAGGACCAACAAAAAGAATCGGCGAATAGGGCGTAGAAGATTTATGTCAAAGTGGGTGATCTAGAAATTGACAGTCAAGTTCCTATAATTGACATAGTTAGTTTAAATACTGGAAATTCAGAAGTTACATTTAAACCATCATGTTTGGTTATTATTAACCTACATTTTAAACCACATTAGTATATTTTGTGGTCCTTTTTTTTTTTAAACACAGAAATTATCAATAACTGACAGGATATGTCAATTACTAGTGACACTACATATCTGGGTTCTAGTAATTGACGGTGGATTAAAACAGTTAAAAAATTAGTCATCAGAAATTCTGTTACTACTAGAAGTATTGTCCACTGATCACACAAAAAGGTTTACGTAATATTAATAACAAATATTGCCTAACATTCATGAAATAAATTCAAGTACTCAAACCCTCGCGTAGTGGTTCATTACAAGGTTTTTTCGACTCGATAAGGCATTGAACAATCGACACGTGTTTGCGGCCATAATAGGGACCAAAGTTCCTTGTTTTTTGTTTTTCTGGGACGCCTAATACGTGGTTTAATAAGAGGTGGCAACCCCAGTCCCTTTTCTTGTTTTGTTACTTTATTAAAAGCCTTTAAATCGTGAATTGTCAATTACTCTACACTGTCAACTACTGGTACATCTACCCTACAATTGAATAAATCTTTGTTAATTTATCATAAAGTGTATGTTCTCTATGTCTTGAAAGTTTAATTGCAATTTCCACTGCCTAGACTCTTTAAAAAACGTGACAATAAGTCTTGGACTATTCGCCGGCACACTTCAGGCAAGTCGTTTACTTTCTTGCTATACATCTTACACACACTGGCCAATGAATTATTGTACTAATATGTAAAGCGGGGTCACAGGTCAGAAACGATTGTGATATGCAAATGAATGCAATCATGTGAGGTACATGCTCATTCCAAGCTGCAGGTACAGGGTAGGAACAAGCTGCAGCTGCTCCAAAAAGGAGTTATTGTGGGAGCCCGCCTAGCTGGAGCTACGATTTCCAGGACAGTACAACTGACCTGTATCTCAAAAGCTCAGGTCTCCAAGGTGTTCAATGCGTGGAAACGGAATCCACAAGAGTTGTCGAAATGGCAGAATTGTAGATCAAAAACAATCAACACATACAGGGACCGGCGTCTTCTGAGACGGATTGTGTGGCAAAACCGAAGGTCTACTGTGGAGCACCTAACGGCAGATTTCAATGAAGGATCATCGCAACCCATCTCTTCCAGAACAATGCGCCGAGAGTTGAAGCGAATAGGGATAGGATTACCTTACCTGCATTGCAACTCGTTGTAGAGTCCATGCCAAACCGCGTATGTTCTGTAATTACAGCCAAAGGAAGGTCAATACCATATTGAACGAAAGTTTCTAATTTCGTTCAATTAGAAACTTTCGTTCAATTTCCATATGCCTGTGTGTGCATATTTAACATGCAACCTCAAGAAAAGCATGGAGAGCGATTATGTCAGATGAATGTAGCGGCCAATATATCGGGCCATCACGTCCAATCCTTCTTTCTGGGGAATGGTAATCGAGGGTCTCCAAATGAGAAGTCTCCAATGAGTGGTGAGCCGTCCTGTTGGAAAAACACGCTTGACTGATGTTTCTCCGTGATTTGTAATGCGTAATTTTCCAGCATGTTCACCGTTTTTTCAGTGAAGAACGGTCCTATCACCTCCATTTGCCATAGTGTACACCACATGTTCACTTTCTCACTGCCCCTCTTATGCTCCTGGATTTTTCGTTTCCTGTATCCCGCAATTGCGTCTATTAACTTTTCCAGACACGCAGAATGTTGTTTCATCAATAGAAACAACGTTGGAAAAGAAAGCATTGTCATTGTCTGTTCTGCATGCATTGCTACTGCAAACGCAAAATGTCACGACTTGTCTTCATTTTCCTGTTCATGAATAATGCGCAGTTTCTTTGGATACAGCTTCAAACGGGTATGCAAATCCTTACCCTCGTAACTTTTGGATTATCCAGTTCCAAACTGTACGACGCGTTGATTCGGTTGACTGCAGTTGAACGCTTCTGTAATTTTTCAACACCTTTATTTGACTTGAGTGTCTTCCCGCATTCTTCTAGTGCAACACATAATCTGGTTTGATGAACTGGCTAAAAACTTTGAGAGTTTTTCTTTTATTGTTGCAAACCCCATAGAGAGAGCTTTTTTTGTTAAAACGTTATGAACGTTTCTTATGGTACTAATAATTTTTGCCCATCCTGTATATAAAAAATTCTTTACCTAAATAAAAATAAAATAATAAATTCCTAAACTACATGATATACAGGGTGCCCCCTAATGAATGAATGAAAATTTCAGTTATTATAGTTAGGATAATGACCAACCAAAATATTAAAATACGACCTCACCGCTTTTGTGATATTAAGGATTTTATCATTTTTTGAAAATATCTACCGTGCTTAATTTTTTACAATGCTGCGGGACAAACCACATGCGTTTGTATGTATATTTTCAATTACATACTCTTAAAGAACTATATCACCTAACCCACGCATCTTTTAAGGCAAAAATTATCAGATAACTGAGGGGGAAATTCTTAATTTGTCATTTACTTAAGAATTAAATTTTTCATTTAACTTTGACCTCCATTGGTGAAAAAAAGATAATGAATGAAATAAAATCATTCATTAAAAATATGTATAACAATGAAGATTCTAAAATAGTGTGTCGCAAATGAAATTATAGAGTCTACGAAGTGGAAGTAAAAAATGTACTTAAGTGAACACAGAAAGCATATACAAGATATAGTAACAAATAAATAAATTTTATTAACAAAATAGAGCACGGAATACTACAAGAGGATATAGCGCTAAAACAATAATCCATTGTGGAGTGCCAGTTTATTATCATGCTTATTTAGATGAGAATATAGTTCTGAATATTTATTCGTATTTCTGCTTACTACCAGCATTTAATTGTTTATTTGATCATTATTGAACTAAAGACGAGTTACAGAGGAGAATTTATCCCTCTTTTATTTAAAATTCTAGTATTGGATAGATAATTTTGTTGTAGGTTAGAATCTCTTTTTTGTCTGAGGAAATGTCTCCCTCTCTTCTCAAGTTTGTTTATTACTTGCGTGTGGAATGCTTTTAGCGTCTATCCCTTTTTTCTGAATAACGATGACGGGACCTGTGGGATAAGTCATTAGGCATTGACCCTTCTATTTGAGGCAGCTAGAAGCCTTTTGTAAATTATGACTGGCGAAAGGATGCAAGCCAGTTTGGAAAGGAGAACGAATCGCGGGGGCGAGATCAAAGACGCCCTGGGAGGAAAGTTTACCCCAACGGCAATTAAGAGCAGCAGAAAGCTGACCAGTGACCCTTTACCATGCAACACCCGCACATCTGGAGGTTGCAGGTGGGTGTTAAGACGAAGTGACGCCTATTCAAGACCCAGAAACAAGCTTTTAGCTTTAGTTTTGACCTTTCCTTTGAACCCCAAAATTCCAGATCTCTGACGACATAATCAATCGCTGATTGGTCGTTTCCAAACCCCTTCTCGAACGAGGGAACTTGTAATTTTGAGAGAATGAGTGTTCTCTAGAATATTGCACCGTTCAGAGCACGAGCGGCTTTTTCCCAATTTCTGCCCTCTCATGTGCGGGCGCACCGAAGCGTAAGTGACGGGGTTGGATCTTGTAATCCGACTGATAGCAACCCTTTTGCTATCCATGTCCGGCTCAAGGGCGTCCGTCATGGAGGGAACATCAAAATTCTTTTAGTTAAAATTATTAATTATTTTATTCTAATCATGGTGCAAAAGTTTAACTTTAATTTTGCTCGATAAACGAGGCTTTTTAATGAAAGAAATCACAGTTGCGACCCAACTTAAATAATGACAGTTTTCCCGTAAAATTCAGTTAGCATTGTCCCCAAAAATGACGCGATCACGTTCGAAGATTCCCATTTGAGCCACAAACATCGGCAGAAGATCAACGAGCCCAAATTCCAAAGAAGCAAGACCAATTGATTCATCAAGAGAGTATGTATGATCTATATTTTCCCTTTGGCCATGAAAAAGCGTTTTCCTTTTTATAAAATCTCATTAGTTATCTTTGGTTAATTATATTATGGTTCAGAATTCATCTTTATTGTAACCTAATCGAGTTAGCAAATTTAGTGTTCCAAACTCATATTTTAGTCTCCAATTATTTTCATTCTATTTTTTATTATGAATAAAATTAATTGTTATTGTTAATCAAAAACTTGAGTCCCTCATTCTATTCTCGCCCTTCTTGGCACGGACTTGTGTGGAAGAATTACTATGTAAGATTCGGTATTGGGTTTAAATATTAATTGGTAATTAGTTAATTAACATTTTTTCCGATAGTAATCGGATGGCGCAGTCATTTTATAATTATTTGGTTATGGTAATAAACATAAGGTAAACCGGACCCTTACATAAATTGATGCAGTGTGACAGGATATTTAAGCTATTGAATATAGTGAATTAATGTTCTTTGTATTTTGAAAATTACGTAAATCAGAAAAATTTTAAATTTAAGACCTAGGAGGGTATATTAGGTGGCAAATTAATTTTGACATCTTAAAAGAGAAAGAAAGATGGCTCAAGCATCGTTTGGTTTGGCAGGTGAAGTGGGTCATTATGATGGGTCTACGGATCCCACATTATTTTTTCAAAAACTTGATGAAATTGGCACAGTTTGTAATTGGGTACCAGAACACAAATTAAATATAGCGAAAATCAAGTTAACAGGAAACTCAGTTTTATTGTAGGCATGATCAGGCTATGGCAGGGATAAACAATTATGATGAATTAAAGAAAAAGATTATAGAGCGATTTGGCAAGGAGCCAAAGGGTAGAAGTGAAAGATTGTTTTCTGGATGTCATCAGGAAAAAGGAGAAACTGTTAGAGACTATGCTACGCGTATTCAGGCACTGGGAAAGAAAACAATGATTCAAGTAGAGGGGGTAGGCCAAGATGCAGATGTTAAAAGAGCATTCGCGAAGGAGATATTAGAGGAAAAGATTAAAGATAAATTTTTAGAGGGCTTACGACCTAGTTTACAGAAAACTGTGTTGTTTAGAAAACCGGATAATTTGGAAAAAGCTATTAATCATGCAGAAGAAGAGGAGGAAATTGAACTAAGATTTGCGACAGGAAAGTATGGGCTAAATTCAGTAGGGAAAAGTAATACGGAATTAGAGGGAGACAAAAAGGAATTAGATATTAACGCGTTAATCAGTAAACGAGTGGATGAAATGTTAAATTTAAAATTGGGAGAGTTAAACAAAAGTTCGCGAGAACAACTGCCTGAAAGAATGGGAACGCGAGTGATAGCAAGAGAGCCACCTAGGCGCGATCGTAGACAGCAGAATAGAATAAAGCATGGGAATTTAACAGTTATAGACGGAAGGGACAATATACGTGGAACGCGAACGGATATTGTTTGTTTTAGCTGCCATAAGCCCGGACACACGGCAAATATGTGTTATAATCAGAAACGTATAACAATGAAGTGTTATTTTTGCCATCGCGAAGGTCACACCCAACGTTTTTGTCGAACAAGGCTAAGAGCTCAGGGGGAGCAAGTTAAAACACCTGTGAATCAACAATCTGGATCAAATCAGGGTAGAGGAAGTGCTACTCAGCCAAAAAACGTTCAAAACTCCTCCCCCCGCGGACAGGAGAGGGGAGGACAGTAAAGAGCCAAGTTGCTCAATTACTCGTGAGCAATAACTCAGGACCTAAAGAATTAATTATTACGGGGAAAGCAGGGCCATACACAATTAAATTTCTTCTTGATAGCGGATCTAAGGTAACTCTACTTGATGCTAATACTTTGAGCATATTAAAAGCTAATGGGTACAAAGTAAAAAATGTTAATAGACCAGAAATAAAATTAGTGGGAGTAACGGGACATAATTTTGTATCTGAAGGTACATGTTCACTTGATTTCAGATTTGGGGAACAAAATTATAATTTTACATGCTATATTTGGAAACGTAGAAGTGATGTCTCTTATCATGCCATCCTAGGAAGGGATATGTTACACAAATTTGGGTTTATAATTGATTTTAAGCGTGCTATTTTGCACGATGAAATACATAGAATTCCTTTCGAAGGGTCGTGGAAGAAGGGACGAGCTGAGAGGAACCCCTGTAGTGTCACTACAGTTAAAGAGCAAATTGATGCTATTCCTGTGAGCTGCAAAAGAAACGTTTCTATTCCTCCCTATTCAGAAGTAGTTTTCGAAGCTAAAATTAAGGGCAAATCATTTAAAAATCGAATTGGTGTATTGGAACCTAAAGAAATTGGTATAGGTCTTATTGGGGCTAAGGTTTTGGCAAAAATTTCTAAATTTGACACAATTCCTGTTCATTTGATGAATTATTCCGGTGAAACCTTAACAGTACAAAAAGGAAAAATTTTAGGAGAATTTTATGGAGCTGAGGAAGAGGAAGTTGAATTTAATAACACTATTGATATTGATATTGGCAAGGAGGATAAAATTGATAGAAACGAATTTTTGAGCATGTTTAAATTAGATCATTTGGACTCTGAAAAAAGGAAAGCTTTAGAAGATGTTATATTTGCATATTCGGATGTATTCTCAAAATTTGATTTTGATTTAGGAAAATGTAAGTTAGCATATCATACTATTGATACGGGAGATTCCCACCAATTGCACAACAACCTTACCGTATTCCTTACTCACAAAGGGATGCCATGAATAAATTATTTGGTGATTTGTTGAAAAACGGCGTAATTCGTTACAGCTGCTCGCCATGGTCCGCTCCAGCATTATTGGTTAAAAAGAAAGATGGAACTTACCGTTTTGTGGTAGATTATAGAAAATTAAATGCTGTTACCAAGGTTGACCGGTATCCGCTTCCCCAGATAAATGAAAGTTTGTCGCAATTAGGAAAAGCAAAATTTTTTTTAGTTTTAGATGCTAATCAGGGTTATTTTCAATTAGAAATAAATTCAAACGAGAAAACTGCGTTTGCTACTATCGATAATAAATATGAATTCAATAGATTACCTATGGGTTTGTGTAATGCGCCTGCGTTATGGCAAAGAACCCCAGATTTCATAATTAGAGGATTAAAAGATAGAATATTAGTCTACCTCGATGACTGGTTGATTTTTACTGAAACATTCGATAAACATTTGGATAGTTTGAAGGATTTATTCGAGCGTTTAAGAGACGTAAATTTAAAATTAAAACCCCGAAAATGTCAATTTTTGAATGATAAGGTTAATTTCTTGGGACACGTTGTTTCGGAGGAAGGAATTGCTCCTGATCCTAGTAAGATTGAAGCTGTTAAAAATTTTCCACGCCCAAAAAATGTGCGTGATGTGCAATCATTTTTAGGCCTTGCTAATTATTATAGAAGGCATGTAGATTCTTTTAGCACAATAGCTAAACCATTAACGAATCTAACAAAGAAGGATATCAGTTTTGACTGGACTGATGAAGTGGAGAAGGCATTCCAA
>JAHWFO010019666.1:12004-32962 GCA_023313115.1 Rhysida immarginata | reverse complement strand
AGTGGCGCAATTGGTTAGCGCGTTGGCGGTCCGAGCCAAAGGTTCCTAGTTCGAGCCCAGGCTGCGGATATTTTCTTTCCTATTTTTCATTAAGAATTTATAGTTTCTACGGATGCTAGTTCATTTGCTTCAGGAGCTGTACTTTCACAAAAATTTAATGGTAAAGAACATCCAATTGCATACGGTAGTAGATTACTCAAAAAGAATGAAATTAATTATAGCGTTACTGAGCGCGAATGTCTAGCTGTTGTTTATGCTGTTAAGCAGTTTAGAGTTTATTTACACGGACTCCCATTCAAATTGATTACCGATCATGACCCGATCCGGTGGTTGTTTTCGTTAAAAGATCCAACCAGCCGTCTCGCCAGGTGGAGCTTAAGTCTGCAGTCTTACCAGTTTGAGGTAATTCATAAGCCAGGTATTAAACATAAGAATGCTGATGGACTATCTAGAGTCCCCATTTCCACTGTGGCTGAGTATGAACCTATAGTTTCTCGTGACGAAATTGCTTCTGAGCAACAGAAAGATTTAAATTGGAGGGAAATTAGTGAGCACTTAAAGAACAAATCAGAACATCCCCCCTCTAAACATTGGCCAGACAAAATAGAAAATTTCTTCCTAGACAAAGATGATCTTTTGTATCATATTAGAAAATCTCAGGATAATAAAGAAATCTGGGAACAATTAGTAGTACCTCAAAGTCTAGTTAAATATATTTTGCATGTTTTTCACCATCCCCCCCACATCTGGACATTTAAGAGCAAAAAGAATGCGTAAAAAATTAATCAAACTGTTTTATTGGCCAAGCATGAGGCAAGATATTCAAAAATATTGCGCAGAATGCGATAGCTGTCAGCGTCGGTCACCTCAAGAGAAACGTATAGAGCAACCTTTAATGGATTTTCCAGCTGCAAAACACCCATTTTATCGCATAAGTATCGATGTCCTGGGACCATTTCCTCTTTCTAACTCAGGAAATAAATACATTCTGATGATTATAGACAATTTTAGTCGCTTTGTGGAAGCTCTTCCGATGGCTGACCAGAAAGCAGAAACAGTTGCTAGGATGCTCGTGGAAAGCATATTCACACGCTATTCCATCCCAATTCAGATTTTGAGTGACAGGGGAACAAATTTCACTTCTGAGCTGATGAAAGAAATCTGCTCACGATTAGGCATCAAAAAATTACTCACGACAGCATTCCATCAGTCTGGGAACGGAATGATAGAACGGATGAATCGAACTCTTATTGGCGCTTTGAAACATTATGTTGATCAAAGTCAGCGGGACTGGGATACTTGGGTTCCAACGTAGTATTCAGTTACAATACAACCCCGCATTCCTCCGTAGGAGAGAGCCCTTTCGTGCTATTCTTTGGTAGAGATCCAGTGTTACCCTTTGATGTTTTAATAACACCAAGAAAAACCTATTACGATATAGAGAACTTTTACAGCAGCGAAGTCCAAGCGAAGCTAAAGCACGCGTATGAAACTGCCAATAAATACAGTGCTGAACAAGCTGCTAAGCGAAAGGTGTCCCATGACAAGAGGCATAAGCCGTACTCATTTAAGGTAGATGACTTAGTTTATTTGGCCATTCCTCAAATCAAGAAAGGTTTGAATAAGAAACTACACGCAACTTTCGAGGGGCCGTACAGAATAATCGGGCAAATGAGCCCTGTCAATTTCATAATACAACATTTAGAAAATGGCAAAAAGAAACTAGTGCATGCGAATAGGCTCCGTCCAAAAATAGGCGACCAGACAGAGAAACCAAAATCCAGAAGTCTCACTGAACCATGCTCTATTAGTGAAAACGCACAAGAAGCTCCCCCCACCTCTCCAACGAATTATGAAGAGGAAGGGTTCATTGTTCAGATACCTGAAAATGCACAGGAGAGACGCGAAATTAATCCGCCAGTTTTACAGCCCGCACACCCTGTAATTATGAGGGAAGGACGGCCGCCAGTAGAGCCACCCGTTCGCAGAGAGAGAGAAGCAGCAGTTCAACCAGAAAACCCGCCTTACTTGCTGCGTAGTGTAGGCCCAGCACCTCCCCTACCGTGGTTGTTGGCATCGCCCCGTGATCGCAGATCAATGGAAGAATTAAGGCCCGAAGACAAAGATGAACCTGAAATGCCAGCTCTAGAACCCCAGGAACATGCAGTGGAGGCTATCCGCGAAACTAGAACGGAAATAAACTGTTCTAATCATAAAGAAACAGTGAATATGCCAGCTAAAGAACAGCCACCGCAGGCAGCCTTCTCAAATGATAAGGCACTGACCGATCTCATAGGGATAATGAAATATTTATTGTCAAATCAGCATTAAAGCGTCGGCTTGTGCGTAGAGTAGCTCGTATTTCCGTTAAATTTAATGTCACTAACAAACTAGGAACTTAAATTGTTGATTTCTGAAACCTCCACATTTTTTTTTCTAATAATTTATTCTTTATAAGTGCTAAATTAATCCTATCCTCCATTTGAAACCTTAAGAATTATAAATTTTAAATTAATCCGATCTATTATTCTAAGTAGCAAAGAGGTTCCTAGATCAAATTTGTCTGTATTAGCTAGTATCTTATCTGCTAATTAAACCCATACTGGGACAGCAAAGCGTTTAAAAATCTTAGAAATGGATAATACCTTCCTTACCTGCTTTACACTAAGGAAAACTAGCTTAAAAAAGTGTTTAAATGATGAAAAAATACTTAAAATGCTTTATTCTAAGGATTTAACTAGGCAAATGACTTATATTTAATTATAATCAGGAATAACCATATAGCTATAAAACTTGTAGGGCAATTTTTATTATTCTCTAGACACCTTGGTTGAGGCTAAAAATAAAAACACCCTTAGATCCATTTTGTGTTGAAATGACTTGCAAGTGGTCTGGAAAAGCTAATTCATAAAATTCCCTGACCTTCCCAGGCTACAGAACTCGAAGGAAAAACAATTTTTTCCCTGACTTTTGCAGATTCCAGAAAAAGAAAAAAAAAATAATTTTTTCCCTGACTTTCCAGTCCCTAGTCACCCCAAGTTTGGCTTGCTTGATAAATATATACCATTTAATTAACAGACTTAATAATCCTTATAAATTGCATTAGAAAGTTTTATTGAAAGGATAAGTGAGATATTAGAATTTTACATTTAGCTAGCTGTGCTGATATCTGGTTAAGATTTTTCTAAACTCGTTTTATTAAACTATTTGGATGGAAAAACAAATTTACATTCTAAACATGAATGGTGTTCAATTTTATGAATAATTAGTTAATAGCTGTTTCAGTATAATAGTGTAGAGTCAAACCAAAACTCTATATCTATAAATTGCAGTGATTTATCCTCATGCAACATGGAAAGGAAGTCTTCCATTTTTTTTTCTAAGTGTATATTTAGAATTGAACAGCATTCACATTCGTTTTATCTGACAAACTTACTAAACTAATACCTTTGGTTCGATTTTTCAATTGCATTTGGTCAATATGAGGTCGAATTTATTAAAAAGCTGGATTCAGATTTAATCATTCTACTAATAACATTTCGATTCCTTTGTGTTTAATCAAAATCTGGAGAAAATTTACCTTAAGGAAGGAAGTTTATAAATATTTTTTCATTCAAAGATATCACTGGAGCTATAAAACAACTTAGCTTGCATTTATTTGATGGTTAAAAGAAATTCTAGTGGGTCGTTTAAGCTGATGAAATAGAATTCCATTTCTATTGCCAACATTGTTTAAGGCTACAAAGCCACCTTGTTGAGAACAGCAACCACACTTGGTCCAACAAACAAAATTTAATGGTGCATGAATATATGGTATATTTCTTAATGATACTTTCTATTACTTAAAATAAATCGATGTCTGAGCATGGAACAATGGGCAGTGGTTATTTTATTCGATAATTGGCAACATATTCGATTATATTAAGCTAGCGAACACTTAAAAAGATCGTTATAACCTGAGGGCATAACGCCCTCCTTCCATCCATGACAACAAAAGCTGATAGGAATCGAATTAGAAAAAACGTTGTTAAAATTTAAACCATTCTTACTACTTAGCATTGTTTTAATTACTACAAAAAGATGTTATAATTATGATATTACACATTTACTAGAATATTAAAGGTTATTTTTCCCATTATATGCTTATGCTAGGACTAAAGCTCTAAAACCATCGAGTATTTTCGATTCCAAACCTTATTTTTCCTATCTATTAAATATT
Source organism: Rhysida immarginata (assembly GCA_023313115.1). Lineage (NCBI taxonomy): Eukaryota > Metazoa > Arthropoda > Chilopoda > Scolopendromorpha > Scolopendridae > Rhysida > Rhysida immarginata. The sequence continues at coordinate 28,743 of JAHWFO010019666.1, read as the reverse complement.
AAGGCTATAAATTTTTTTATTTCTACCTATATTGGAATTCTTTAACTATATTTATAAGTATTAAACATATATCTAGACATTGAAATCGTTTATGAAGGCAAAAAGGCACACTAGCATGAATCACGTGGTTACAAAAAAAAAAATTTTTTTTGACAAGCTAAAGCCAACCAAAGCTTCCAATTATGAAGAAAAATCAGATTTTAAAACATTAAATACAATGAAAACATTATGCTTAGGCAATATTGATGCAGATTAAGCAGTTTTAAGCAACGGATGGCATAAATTAAATAAGGATTACTAGTATTGTTAGCTTACACGTGCGTTACGAAATTTAGCCTATTTCATCGATATTTTTACGATATAATTCATGAATTCATGCAGATGTACCTTCTTAAATGGATATTCATTATTTAATAATAATTTATTTTATTTAAAAGTTGAAATTTCATTACTAAATCCAAGTTTAAATTTCCGCACATTTTAAACAAAGAAGTTAGCATCAAACAGTCTTAAATCGAAGTTATTGGAAGATATTTTAACTATAAAACGCATTATACATTATACAAACCTGATATTAACAGAATTATATGGGGGGAAATATTTTATTAGGATAAATCTGTACACAAAGAAAATCCACGTGATCTTCGGCAATTTGTCAGCCCCGGAATCGATCTAACTGTTGTATTTACCCTAATCTAAGCTATTCTATTCTATATGAAATTTACTTTAAATACTATCTGGATAATTATAAACATTACTGCTATTTAAACGCGTTTATTTAATCGCGAAAAGAAAAGAAAATTTCGTTAATTACCGTTAAATTAGGCCCTCGGCTCTGCCCGTGTACTTATCACTGTGATGGCTGCAACTGAAATGCTTCTATCTGACCAGTAGAGTGATCACGCAGTGAATATTAATGACGCATTAGAGAAAATGGAATATTAACACTACACTGTTGAAATTTTCAGACTATATATAATAAATTCTGTTTAGAATTTTAAAATTAATTTCAGAATTTTTCTGAAATATTTTATTTTCCCTGAAAAATTTATTTTCCACCAATGATAAGTGAATAACATAGATCACAAGTTACCTATTGAATTATTAGGCCATAAGTATTTTAGATAATCTAATTTATTTAATTAAATCCAGACACCAGTACTTATTACATTAGAACACGTAATTGCTAATAAGAGCACAAGAAATTTATTTAAACTGCTATATATATATATATAATTTTTTTTCCTTCCTTTCTTGTATTCACTTAAGAATTCTGTTATGAGATCACCTGACTCATCCACCTTTTCCCCCTTGAAAGTCAAAGTGGGTCAACCTAACTAGATAGGGGACCTTCCCTTATTGCCCTTGAAGAGAATTAAGATGAGGAAGAAAACTCTAAAACTATTTGCTAACAAAAAGAAAATATATAACTGGGGAATGAAACAAGATGATTTAAATTAAAATAAATTAAATATAATATTGACTTAAACTAGATGATGTCAGCAAATTTGTTTTGACAAAAAATACGATAAATAAATAATTAAATAATTTTTTTATGTCATCATAGAATCGCTAAGAATTTTTTTAATGGTTGCTTGGCAACCACCTACCCTTTTACTTTGAACATAAATACTTTCTTGCTCCATCTAGAGGCAGAATATTAATCTACCATAATAATTACCATAATAAATGCGCTAGTATTCATGCATCTTAGTTATCTTAGGTTCAAACTGCGTGCTTGCAAGATATGGAGAGAATTTACAAATAAAAGAGTAAGATTATAATGAGGAAAATTTTATCCTACCTTCTGTAGTGAATGACAGCGCCCAAACTCTCTCGTCTGAGAGCATGCAAAGTCCACGGGGCTATTTTGCAGCTTTTCCCACTGAAGTGGAATTGCCAATGGTCCTCGGCGTTAACTATCATTTGGCACTGGTTGCAACACGATGAATTGGGAGATGGTCCCCTGCATTCTCTGCGTGCGATTGGAAGGCGTTTCATTAAGGCCGACACCGTTGAGCAATGCACGGCTATAAGAAGTGATAATCCAGCCAACGGTTTGGTACGAGGCGCAGCTTTTACCTCCGTGAAAATCCTTGGCTTAGGAAATGCTCCCAACGTCTCTGTGTTGTCTGCAAAAGTCAAGGAATTAATGACAACGCAATTCTCTATTCCACCCTCGCTTTCGGTCAAAAGTGGCCTCTCTGCTGAACACGGAGAAAACTCAGGCGGAGTTTTCGTTTCTCCCTTCACAGTCTTTCATAGCCAGGGAGATCGCTGAAGAAATTTGCAACACTCGATCTCTTCCACACAACTTCAATCCCCCCTTCTTCGTTCCCTTCTCTCTGCTTTCTCTCTCGCGAGAAATTCACCGCGCTCCCACTCTACTGTATCTTATATTTTCTGCGCAGCTTCCTCCTCTTACACACTTCCTTAATCTTACCGCGCTCTTTGACAAGCAGGATATTAGGACCAGTACTCGCAATAGATGGTGCCTCCTCTTTGCTTTCCTTGCTTGTGAGATCATTCGTGGAACTCACAACAGAGAAGTGTTTCATCGTCACAGAATTTCGTTGACATGGTATAAAATTTATGGTTTTTCCCAATAATAAATGAGATATTGCTATTTAAATTCGGAAAGGATAAATACTGATGAAATGACAGAAAAAGCAATTTAAAGAAAAGGTCACTGGTTTGTGTAAAAAAAATACGTATAAAAGAATGTGGTTTGTGGCTCCAGCAATGTAAACCAGTTGAGAATGAGCAAGCTTTCATCACCAAAAAGGAACTTAAAAAGTTTATGCGTAATTTAAATGTGAAACACTATGAATGAGTAATTGTATTTGATAGTATGAGTCGGTCAGTGACTGTATGAGCATATTTGAGAGATGTGCAAGAGGAAGTGTATAAATAAGGACATGCTTGTGGAAAGTGTATCAGATGGTGAAGTGGGGAGAAAGGATAATGGCAATCACCTAAGAACAAATTACAATACAGTGTTTTCTCCATATAATGGAACTCTACATAACAGCAAAGTTCCATATAACGAAACGCATTCATGTCTGCACTTTTAATTTTCATGGAATTGCCATTATAAATTTGGCATTAAGTAGAGTGCCATTATATATATAGTGAGCATTGTATAATGCCTTATGTACACAATCTTTTTATGTATAGAATGAGTATAAATTATTGGAGATAAAGAAAATGTTTACAACTTTATAACTGTAAATGCTATGTCGACGTGGTTTGCAAATATGAAAACAGAGATTCTCAAAGGTTTTAGCTGGGCTGCATTCATAAATTGAATGAAGTAAAAACGCTCTCTACATGAGCGTTCACTTAGCTTATTGGTGGCGCTGCTGTAGTTTATGAACGATTTCAAGGGTCTTTGTCCTTATCCCTGAGCAACATGATGATAATTCTAGTAAATCAAAATTATACAAAAAAGTATAACTGGGGCAATTGTCCGAGAAAATAAAACAAGGGCAAATGTCAACATTTGAAACCAAGAATAAAGAGGTATGTGGATAATCGTAATTAAGTATAAAGAAGGACTCTTTTACCACAAGAAAAGTAATAAAGAATATAACAAAAACAAAAATAACGGAAAAATACAACCTGGAAGCGCTTTTTGTTCACTTTGGGTTTTCCACGTGTTCTCCTTGGTTCCAGCCGAATGATGAGAGCTTTGCTCTCGAAAAGCGCTTCCAGGTTGTATTTTTCCGTTATTTTTGTTTTTGTTATATTTGTTTTTGTTATTTTTGTTTTTGTGGTAAAAGAGCCCTTCTTTATACTTAATTTACCTGAGCAACATGGTTGTCAAAAAGAGATTTATTTTTGAAGCGATTGCTTTTGCGTATTCGTTTTTATTCCCTGAAGTTGGATAAAGAAGTTTTTTGTGTTTGTGAAGTTATATCAAGAAATATAAAATATATTCCAATATACATAATTTTAAATGGATTGTTACCTTTATTTATAAAAAATGGAAATTGTACAAACCAAAAAAATTGCATAATAATATCTGTTCTTCCCCTCTTTTGAAATCTATAATCTAAGAAATAAAGGGTCTTGATATAGAAGCATTAATTTCTTTAATATTTATTTGATAGAATATAAAAATGAATAAAAAATATGAAATTGCTGTCAGCTCAAGTTAAAGCTTCTAGGTTTTGTGCTTCAGCTGACATGTTTTCATGATCTTCTCTGTTGAGAGCTAACTGAGCTTGGATTTAACGAAGAAAAAGTGCGCTCAGTTAGCTCGCGAGCGCTCTCAAAGAGCGAGATTTTACGAGTTCAACATTTTGTTGAGCGAAGAATTTATGAACAAATTTGTACTGAGAGCCTTCTGACACTCACTAAGCACTCCATTAACGAATGCAGCCCTGCTTTCATTACATGACTGATCACAGCATGCAACGCAGTATTGCACAATAATCAAAATGGCAATTCTGGTGTGGGAAGCATTAAAATCTAATTAAACTTCAATTATGTCACCCGTCAGTATTACTGGAATGGGACCGGAAAGCACCTTATCAAGCTCGCATGGACGAAGCCTGCGTATAGGGGAGTTATATCATGAGATAAACTTAATTTCGCCAGCGTCAGCTTCATTTTTAATCACAGAAATGGCTTCCATTCCTACATAGTTGGAAGCAATCGTCTCTCTATGATCAATACCGTCGTTGAAAATGATCGCTGCTCCACCAAATGCGTGACTAGCATTATTAACTAGAGGCCGATCCCTGCGATAGATATGACAACCGGGTAATTTGAACATTTGAGTTGATTTCAGGTGCATCTCGCACACGAAGATGATTCGACATCCCTGTTTATAAGGAAATTGTAAAACACGATTTGCTTGCAAGCAATTCCCCTTACATTCTATATATTGCAACAAAGTTTTCCTTTGTTAATGGTCCTGTGTGGATTCACGCGATTCGAAAGTGAACCATCGAATGCACGACAGGAACCCTCCTCGCCCCGGAAAGAGTTATTATTCGCGAGCGCGACAGGAGGTGGAAACGAGAGAAAAGAGACAGGAAGTGAGTAAGAGAAAATGGCGTAGGAGACAGAAAAGAAAGCACGAGGAAAGGAAAAGAATAGGACATGAGTTCTCGGCACTGCAAAAGAGGAATGACCAAAATGAGAATGAACGGGAAAATGCAGCCAAGCAAGATTTAGAAGTGAAGGACCGGAAAGGGAAAGGAAAGTTCGTCACAAGCAACGAGGTGCTAAATATCCACTTCGATGATAGTTAGGCCAAAGCACTACAGAAATTATCGCGATGGACGATGGGAAGAAAAGTTGAGGCGAGCGAAGGTCGCAAACCTGAACCAGCAAGTAAAAGGATAAAGATGGCAGATAACAGAAGCTAATGCGGTTGCTGCTCTTCAGCAGAAAGTGGAGATATTCGGCCTCCAGAAGCAAAGGTCAGTGTAACGAGCATATCCACAATAATAATTTACATTGCTAAGTCACTCCCTCGTCCTCCTGTCCAACTATTACATTTTCTCAAATTAACGTATGCAGAACTCTAAGCTGTGTCCCATATATATGTAAAGCTTGCCACTTTCACGGATATACCCCATAAACACATTCTACTCGGCCGAGTAATTGAATACCTTTGGCTTTGCGGGTTAGAGGTTTATTTAACGAACAGTTGTGGCTTCGCAATTTCTCCAGTACCTACATAAAAGACTGTGCATGTGTGAATGTGTTATTAAATTTCCGCCCAAGGTTAGCTTAAATAGCTTGTGCCATTGGGGATAATTTCATCTCCACTACATGAAATTACATATGTGCCAACTAAAGCTGATCATCACTAGGTTAAACAACACCTGCCATGCAACCTGATTATTATGTCACTAATCTGCATATTGTGTTTTCTTTCTTTTTATTAGCTGGTGGTCAAACTAGAGCTAGTAGGAAGGCCAAGAGTGATCATAGTTTAATTTTCAGCCAGTGCTCATTAATTCAGAGATAAGAGAGTGCCTCTTATACGCGAAAGGAGCAGCTCATCTCCAGGTGCTTAACCCTGTCAGAAAAAATACAAGACGTATTAATGAAATTGGTGAAGTGCCCTGAACAATAACTGACTATGATATTACATTTAATAGGAGATCTATTAATATGCGACATGCAATTTATTTTTTAAAATGATTTGTTCTGTGTATCATCGTTACCAATTGTGAACGAATAAACTGTACCATTTTCCTCTGTCTAAACTCCTTCCACTGCGTAGCTCATTAAGAAATATCCTTGACAGAGGGGGGTGTGCATGTTAGCAGAGACATAACGACCATGCAAGACAGTTAAACGATTCCTTTGCTAATGTGAAATTTCTCAAAAAAATATATATGGAGATCGGGTAGTAGGACAATGAGGAGTGGCCCATCAGTGGAATCAAAGATAGGAAAGACTTACTAATAAGAACTGACAGCAGATACACGAATAATGTGTGATTGGGGGTGCAAATCAAAAAAAAATACAAGGCGAGTCTGAAACCCTGTCGCAAACTTCGCATGCGTACTCCCCATGGCCAAATAAGAAACAACTGTCCTATCAACATGGGTTTGAAACTGGGTTTGAAACATGGGTTAACAAGAAAAATGGCTTCCAAATGTGGGTGCCCCTGTGAGATTTGTTTTACAGATGTTGTTCCAAATGACATCCATGTGCTTCAATGCAGGTGTGCAGATGTCTTTGAAACGAACGTCGAACAGGTTCTAACACTCCTTGCAGTTTCTAATGACATCAAATTTGGCGACAATGCGGTCCCATTGGTCATTCGCAACCTTGATGGGTGTTGCATACACTTTATCCCTACCGTGCTCCCACAGATAGAAATTAAACTAATTGAGGTAGGGAGCACGAGAAGGCTATGCCATTGACCCCGCATGTCCAATCTGTCTTGCGGGAAGGTGGTCATTGAGGTACTGACGTGAGAGGAGTGATAGTGGATATATCAGATATGCCAGGTATCCAAAAGTGTGTTACTTTTTTCATTAAACTAATAATTGTTTTGCCATGACGAATTCTTTTGCAAAACAGCCTGTGGACATGTTGTGCATGCCTGGTGATTCTTATGAAAGCATTGAATTGCTGGAAAGCAAACACTGAAAATGTCGTTAACAATTGAAGAACATCGTTATGTAGCTGTGTTAACAATGTAAAAAGTGTAACACGCTTTTGGATCACCAAGTATATAAAGAAAACGAGTGACAAAACAAATGTTACAAGAAGTATAGTGTCACAGCCGTGTGAAACCAAAGAAATCGTTTACGTGACAGTGGAGAAGAAAGTTGCAGATTCCAAATCTAAGTCTGTAGAAGGCGACAACAGGAGGTTGGTAAAGTGACAACAAAAACAAAGCCTATGGATTCCAAAGCAACAAAAGAAGACTATGCCAAATGCTACGTCAACACAATGGAAGGAAGTGATTCCAGCATTAGCCACAACAGAAGGCATTGATCCGGAAACGCCACATCAGAAGTGTTGTAAAATAATCTAAAACTTTAAGTAAGACTTTTGTTTAATTGGGTGGACCCCATAATCATCAGAAAAGAAATAATGACAAATAGCTATCCGAGCAGGCACAGTTAGAAAACAAATAATAAAAGAACTGGAGAAAAAAGATATAAAAAAACAGGACAGGTTCAGGAATGTCTGGAGGAACAAAAGTCGGTACTGGAATGTGTTTGAAAAACAGATATTGTAGGAGCTATTCCAACCTATAGGCCAAGGAGCTTAAGATCTTTATGGAGCATACAGAGAGTTTAATTAATAATGGGAAGCAAATGGGCATAGAGCAGGCACCAACCCAAGTAAAGGAGAAATAATTAGTTAAGGCATTGTTATCTAACAATACAAGCTTTTAGCATCAAAATGTTACGAGTAGTAGCAGCTCGTGACTATAATAAGTGGAGGGGCACCAATTTTTCAAATACAATGGCTACTAAAATTCTAGGCCTTTTTGTTCAAAAGTTAGAGCCCAGGGCTTCAGAGGCCTATATCAGTTTCCTTGTGTATTGTCCATATTTTTTTAGTAATGCACTGTAAAAATAAAAAAATTCAGGTTCTTAAACCTTTTCTTTCAAAAGTTATAGCTTGATTTGTATTTGGAGGCTCGCGACCCGGAGAGGCCCAAGAGGCTTAGATCATTTTTCTTGTATATTGGTTTTATTTTTATAGAATCACACTACAATTTACGAAATTTCAGGATTTTAGGCCCCTTTGTTCAAAAGATAAAAAGGAACCGTGAAATTCATGCAAGTGGTCCCTGGGTAGCCACAGGCCACCCTACAGGATTAGCTATATTTTTTGCACCGACCTCTGTATAGGGCCTACATGTGTACAAAATTTCAAGCCTCTAGGTCAATCGTTTTAAAAGTTATGGCATGTAACATACACATATACATACATCTGTACCATCGTTAATGGAATTTCATCACATTATATATGATGTTAAAATCCTAAAAATTTACAAGGGCTAGAAGTGGGAGAATACGGAAGTCACTTGAGGCAAGACGTGCAAAGAAAGAAAACGTTCCCTAAAGGACAGTAATAGAAAAAGGCAAAGAGAGGCCAGTAGTATTAACAAAAGTAACATGAGAAATGGATTAAGAACTGTTGAGCGGCATAAAGAAAAATTGTGGTAAATGTACAGTCATGAGAAAATTCCTTAACAAAGTAAGAGAACCTTATTTTTGGGAGCCTGGTCTTTTATACAAAAGGTCAAAAAAGGCGTTTAGTTAGTGCTTCAGCGAATCAAAAGCATACCAGATAAAATAATGCAAGTGACACATAGCAAACTTACAGCGGATCATTCTGGGGTGACCAAAAGCTGAAGAAAGTTCGGAAAAATTATAAGTGGGCAAGGATGATTAAGGACGTTGAATTGGTAATCAAGGGATGAGATAGTTGCTAAAAAACTAAAGTGTTATGACAGAAGCCAATGGGAGACCTACAAAGTCTGGAGATATCACCATATGGAAGGGATACAATAACCATTGATTTTGTTTGCCATTACCAGCCACCAAACAAGGTCTCGATGCCATCAATATGGTCATCAAAAAGTTAATTATATGCATAAGATTGATGGCGTGCAAGTCTACTATCACAGCAGAGGGAACAAGCCAAGTAGTCAATAAACAACATATTTAAAAATATGGGTTCTCTGCTGTTATAATCTCAGATAGGGACACTACCATTCATTTCTGAAGTGTGCAAAATATTTTTCATCTCTTAGGTACTACACTAAAACTGTCATCGCTTTACCATCCCTTCTGTATCCGATATCCAGAAACTGATGGGCAATCAGAAAGAACGACCCAGTTTCAGATATAGGTGTTACGCCACTATTTGAACTTGCAGAAAAATGACTGGGATCATTACCTACTGACAATTGAAATGGCTGTAAATAGAGTAGTCTTGGAGGCCAAAGGTTTCACACCATCTTTCCTAGATTTAGGGATATACGTTAATATACCCCTGACAATAAATAAATTTGCACAAAATAGCAAACCCGTTTCGGAATTCATACGATTTTTGGCAGAATTGTTAAAACAGCCAAGCTAAAATTGCAAAGGCACACAATCGTTACATAAACTTTTATGCAAAATGATATACATGCAGAGCTTTTAAAATAGGAGAGTCAATGCTAGTAAGAGATCGAAAATGCTACCATGAAAATGAGTGGGGCACAAACTGTACCCTAGATATGTGGGCCCATTCCGAGTTGTGGAATTGGTCAATAAAGTGTTGGTAAGACTTAAAATTCTCTCCCATTGGAATTGTCGAAATAATGTCTTCTACTGTTCTCATCTGAAAAAGTATGCAAAGGCGAATGCTAGATCCCAAGAGCCCCATAAAGGACCCGTAAAGGACCCAAAATAAAAAAAATGTCCATTAGGTGGAAAAGCTGGAAGACATGAAAGGAAAAAAAATGAAAATGAAGTTCTTGGGCAAATGGATCGGGTACGCAGAGTGAACATGGGAGCCAGAGGGCAATCTGCGTAGATGCACTGAGCTAATAAGTAAATTTTTTCAGGAGATAAGAGCTCGAAATTTGCAGGGTCTACGAGTGTATCATGCTATTCGAAAGTGAAACTGAAGCAGAAATGAGAGAAAACAGACAGGAAGTGAGTAAGAGAAAATGGTGTAGGAGAGAAAGGAGAAAACACGAGGAAAGGAAAGGAATAGGACACGAGTTCTTGGAGTTCCAAAAGAGCAATTTAAAAACATTTTCATGTGCCCCATAGGATAATACTATACTGTTATTTTTTCATCCATGTTAAAAATCAGATCTTTCTAATATGTTGATTGGCTGAGAATCAAACTTCCAAGCAACCTGTCAATTCCCAGCCAATAAGCATTAAACACGATGCGATTGTGACAGGATGCTGCCTCTCACTTTCTGATTTACATGGCTTTGTGCTTGTACCAATTATGTGTTGCTCAAGCATAGCATTAAGCACCAACCATTCGAATGCAGACTATGATGTCATAATAAATATACCCAATTTGTATCCACCCTGTTGTTTCCATTCCTTCTCACAACACAGTCAGAGCACACATGCACAAATGGTTCGGAAACGTCAGTTTGACACTCTGATGAGGTCATTGCTGGACTTGCAACACCTGAGGAAGACGAGGATGAAAGCTGAAAAGCAGAGACAAACATCATAAAATGGCCAATAGACACCGATCTGCATTGTCGAGATTTTGGGAGCATATTCAAAAGACTGAAATTGAGCAAAAGCAAGAGACATACGATCCTGTAGAGCTTCGACGTCGTTATGAATTTATATTGATGAGATCAAACGTTTGTGAGTGGTCGATACATCTCCGCTCCTGATATCTACTGGTGCCTGTTCAAGATTGACCTCCAAGGAAAGTCACACTCAGTTTTCCAGAGGACTGTGCATCTTCCAGAGATGATTATGACATTGGCAGAATAATTGCAGTTTCCCCACAAGACACTTAATGTTATTACCTACATATGCAGTTGTACTTTGTGAAAGGGCTAAAATCGTTCGAAGATCTCTGAAGAGTGGATGGAATAATGTACGAGGCATTTCAACTGGCTGCAAGGGCACATAGGCTGTTGGAGGAGGACTCTGAATGGCATCGTTGCTTTCCACTTTCAGAAGGCCATCACATTCAAGAGGCCATGCCAGCTTCATCATCTCTCTGCTATCATTTTGGCCTACTGACCCGGTAAGACCTGGAATGACTGTATAAATGCACTGTTCGAATAATTTCAGAGAGAGTTTGAGAGCGACGCATCAAGTTTCATGCTTTCTAACTTTACCACAGTGACTGAACTTTCGGATGTTGCTGAAGCAGTTTCCTGTTCCAACACAATGATTTCTTGATCGCAAACGATGTTGGTCTCCTGTTCAAGCTTCAATGCTGACAGTTTCCTGTCCACCTGACCTTTGCAATGATGATCAAAAAGGTCCAGGGTCAAACCGTCCATGAATTTGGTCTCTACCTGCCGAAGTGAGTCTTTTGCCAGGGGCAGCTATACATTGTTTTGTCAAGAATCACTTCAGGTGACAAGGTCAATATTGTGCTTGGATATGAAGTACATGAAGACTCGGACGCCATATTTATTGAAAACCATAACTATTCTGACATTACGTCATAGCTCACTCTATAGATTTCTCTGAAGTTTTATGATTTCTTTCAATGCGTCTTTTGTTAATTCTCAAAGTACATATCTGTTAAAAGCTCTACCTGTATTCAAGTCATGCCTGTCGATATGTTTGATTAGGAGATCCCATGAGGTGACATCGAGAGAAGGAAGATAAAAACATTGCCACTTCAGATGGCGACCCGTCAACGGAAATTAATGAACCTGAAGAGTGAGCAGTGAGAGAGCTTCAAGATTCATTGGGTGATGGAGTATGCAAACGAGGGAGCCAGGAAATCAAAATAAAAGCGATAAAGAAATTAAGCTAGATGTCAATTTGCTTCATGATAAGAGGTCCTCTCGGTTGCTCTCATTACAAGTTTGTGTTTCTGTAACTTTAGTGGTTGAACTTTGAACACTGTGAGTTTGTGTACCCTTTGTTTGTGATTCATTTTGTGCTTTACTAGTGATTCATTTTGTGTTTTACTAGAGAGTGAATTTCTCCACCAGCTATCTCCAGGTGGGGAGGTGACCCACTGAATTTTGTGATTTTCTTTAATTTATTTAATTTGTTACCATGGAAAAACATGGTAATGGCTGTTGCAGATGGCCCTTTCGCCATCTGCAGTTTTATGAAAGGGGCTTTCCGCTGATATGTCATCTGGGGACCATCTGGGGATGACCATCACCGGTCTAGCCCAGGCTTGGATAGCTATCTGTATTCGATGTACAACACAACATGGAATCTTCTTGGGCGTTTTCTGGTACAAGTGTTCAATTCAATATTACATACCCTTCCTCCATTACATCGGATTTCACTGTGGAGAAGATCATTCTTTTCCCCAAGGTTCTGGATCCTGAACTCGTAATTCATTGAAGACCAATAAACCTGCTCAACACAGACTATAAGGTCTTCACTGGGATATTCCAGCAGCTGCCCAAGTTATTGAAAAATCCAGGACAGTCCTGCACAATTCCATCTGTTCCTCAACAGATTCTTGCTGTGCTGAGCCTTGACCAGGAAAAGGCCTTTAATAAAGTGAACTATCTTCATCTTGGATTTTTGCTACAGTTATTTTCGCACTGTATGCTTCGGCCACATGTGTGGCGATCAATGGCTCCATTTCATCTACCTTTGAACTGATAAAAGGTGTCAGGCAGGGATGTCAATTATCCCCTTTCCTGTACATTTTTTATTTGAAGCCATTTTGATCCATTGCTGCATTTCAACATGGCCTAATTTTGTTTTGTCAATTTATTCTAATAAATAAATGTGTCTGGTATTAGTCTCGTTTAAGAGACTGTGCCCAATTAATTGTCGTCCCAGTGGAGACCAGTTACCCTCAACAGTGGCTATTTGTTGACGAGTTCTTTGATCCAGGACAGTCCTGCGCAATTCAATCTCGCGGGATGTACAACAACCATAGGTGTCATGGAGGAAATGAGAGTTCGACAGATTCTTTCTGGCTGAGCCTTGACCAGGAAAAGGCCTAGGATAAAGTGAACCATGAGTTCCTTTTTCAAGTGTTTTACCATCTTCATCTTCGGACTTTTGCTGCGGTTATCTGGGCTTTAGGCTCACCATGTGTGGTGATCAATGGCTCCGTTGATTTCCTAATCTCATTGTGAGGCCAAGTGTTGGGTTGTCTTCTCCTTTTTACCGGATATGGACTCCCGTCACTGACAACAAATGTTTGAAAAGTGTATTTCCCGCTTTGACAAAAACTTTTGTTTCAACACCTCAATGTTTGTCAAGTTGTCAAGGTGCGGTTTATTAAATCTCACATATTGCCTATTTTGAAATCTAAATGCCTTACCATCTTGCCAAGATCTACAAAAAGTGCACAGAGCTATTGTGAATTATCTGTGAGGTTATACTTGTAATCGTTACCCACTTAAGGGGTTTTTCTTTTTAACCCCTTTGTTAAGGAGAGTTAGGGTCCCTGATATTTTATGCTAATTTTTCCTCCTCCCTTATCTGGGCAAATTTAGTTTTTGTATCTGCGTTTTTTTAAAGGTGAATAGTGTTCATTGTTAATGACGATTAACTTACGATTCCCAGATTTTTATAAACATTTACAACTGGACTTAGTGGAATTTCTTCCTGGACTGCATCATTTAGACCCTCAAGACTGGGGCAACCTATGACTTTTATGGTTCTTCCAGCAATCCAACCAGGGTGAGAATTTTATTTTTCATATTATGCTTTGGAATTTCAAATTTCAAGGTTTTTCATTTATAGCTTCATTCAAAATCTAAATTAAAACATTTTCTTAAATCAGAGTGCTTGTGTGGAGCATTTTCTACTCCTGAACTCCTTCGTTAGCACTGTGATTATTTGTCATCAGCTATCTTAAAATCAATGAAAGCTATTGCCTTCGATAGAACTACCTTTAACTATCAGTGGCGTTTGCTGTGCTATGGATTTTTTACTCTTCAGTGTCTTCATCAATGGAGAGTAGTCGGATCTGCTGGATGCCTGTTTAATGGGGTTAAATATCCAACAAACATGTGTTTTATGAGTGCTCATTCGCACAGTCTTTCTGGGACCATCTGAAACAGCATTTTGGTCTAGCAAGGTTTTCTTACCAGTCAGTGCGATTCCTGATCCTGATGGATGATTCCAGCAGTGTTTCTTCAAAAAAGTGGTGCTACTTCTATCGCCTTTTAAAACAAAGAACTGTGGATGGCCCGGATTGATAGATCGCATGGGGTGAATCCGACAGCTGCAGTGGTTTGGAGGAAAGAAGCTGCACTCTGAGGTCCTTCTTCCTTCTTGAATGGCATAGGTTGGCCCCAGCTATGTTTATAAAGCATTTTGTCGTTCAGTCATTGCAGTGGTTCAGTCACACCTTTGTCCATTTTTTCATGTTCCCCATGGACTTCTGATGACCCACCGGTGGGCGAATGAGCCTGAAATAGTGGCATTTAATTAAGTACGCAGCTCTTAAATAAGGGCATGTGCGCCTGAACATCCCGTTTTCAAGATCTTGTTTAGCGTGCTCGCTGGGACAAACTTCATCACCCCTAGCTCAAACAGCACCCAGTTGCTCTAGTTACAAGTTTGTGTTTCTGGAACTTTAGTGGTTGAACTTTTGAAGATTGTGATTTTGTGCACCCTTTGTTTGTGATTAATTTTGTGCTGGTGAATGAATTTCTCCCCCGGCTGTCTCTGGGGGAGGTTGTGTTCCCCCCCCCCCCTAACTTTTGTTACTTTTTCTTTAATTTATTTAATTTCTTACCATGGAAAACGTGGTAATGATTATGTTCTTCCCACCATCTGTCTTTCCTCTGCAGTCATTCCTGCTCTGCAGTCATTCCTCCTCCGCAGCCATCAAGCAATATCATGGTGGAAAATGAGACCATCAAGTGTCACGGGGAAATGAGAATTCGTCAACAGACTCTTGCTGTGCTGAGCCTTGGTCAGGAAAAGGCCTTCAATAAAGTAAACCATGAGTTCTTTTTTCAAGTTTGTTATCATCTCATCTTCTGACTTTTGCTGTGGTTATTTGCACACTCTATGCTTTGGCCACATCATCTGTGGCGATGAATGGCTTTATTTTGTCTTTGAACTGTTAAAGGGTATCTGTTATCCCTCCTTCTGTGCATTTTTTATTTGAAGCCATTGCTGCATTATCCAATTCGCCACCCAGTTGTTAGGGGATATGATTTGCCAGCAACGTCTATCAACATCAGAACGCTGGCATATGCTGCTGATATTGTACTCTTTGTGTCAGGTTCATATTCCCTGAGCATATATAAAGAGACTTTTGACCACTTCAGTACTTCGACGGGGGTTCCATTAACTTCGTCAAGTCTAAAGGTATTGCAATGTGGAACTGGACAAGTGACTATCTGCAACTTTTCCCAATCTCATGGTGTGGCCAAGTGACCGTGTTGAGTTATGTCTTCTCCTTTTTACTGGATATGGACTCCCGTCACTGGCAAGAAATGACTGAAAAGTGTATTTCCCACCTTGACAAAATTTTTCATTTCAACACCTCTGTGTCTGAGGGACAGAATATTTGAGAGAGAGAAAGGAGAACATTTTAACACACCATATATGTACACATCTCGGTCACAATGTGGCCTTCTTCAGTATGACTCGAGGTTACACAAGACAATCGAACAGTGAAATGATAAGAAAGACGAGAGTGGTCCAGGAGCCAAGCTCATCTTGCACACTCGCCCAAAGAGTAAACCAGAGGAGATACACTGAACTTGGAGAGAAGCCTGATGAACCTCTTTAGTCCTCCAGAGAAGTCCCCAGAGGGGACGAGAGTCGGATTGTAGATTGACGACTACAGAACCCAAAAATCAGAAGGATCCTAAAGATCCAGTAATTGGGGAAGACGGCTTTGTTAACGTCATCAAAGCAGACATCCAGGATGTGGGGGGGGGGGATCTTCAAAACCTGAGAGGACCCTTAACAACGAGTGGATGGTGCAGCATACCAGTAAACAGAGTATTTTCATCATTTTCCATCTTGGGTAGCAAGTTCTTCATAAGTGTCTGCACAAAAGGGTCTATGTGGTTCATCCCCAAATCGTCATAGACAGAGAGGGTGTTGGCAACTTTTCTGTCAAGTTAGGCAATAGATCATAGAGCAACATTTTGGAAGGTCTGGAGATCCTTCCACGTAGATTTGCAAGTAGAAGCCCAAGCAGGCATTCCATGGAGTAAAATAGTACGAATGACAACCTTGTATATCAAGAGTTTATTATCCACACCAAGAGCGAATTTTCGCCCCAGAAATGCAATCAAACTGAACTTCGCTTTCTTTTCTTTGTTAAGCGCATAATGAACTTTGTCGTACCAGTTTAGTTTGGAGTCGACCATGACACCAACATATTTATAGCTTTTTACCCACTCAAGTTTCTTGCCAAATAAGAAGAGGGGCTTTGGAGGGTTTTTTCGTTTGTGAATCTCAAACATGACGTTGCACTTTTTGATGTTCAGCTTTAATAGCCACTTAGTGAACCAACTCTCGCACTAATGTAAAGCTTTTTGGAGTCGAGTGATGACATGTGCTGTAGTTTACACAAATTCAGATACAAGTTTATATAATGAGGAGGGACCAATCAGAATGCAGAGCATCATG
>JAHWFO010019666.1:0-11994 GCA_023313115.1 Rhysida immarginata | reverse complement strand
GAGGTCAAGTGCCAATGACAAGCTAAATTTACTTATGAAGAAATACCAATGTAAAAAACTTAGGAACAAAGAAGAAAAGCTACTGTAAGCAGAGAGGCTCTTATATCAAGAGTGTGATGTAATAGTCAGAATGTTCAGCTTGGTTAAAGTTTTGAAATCAGTTAAGTCCACTGTGACAGGTCAAGTGGGCTTCTTTCATGGTTTAATAATAGATCAGGTTGTACTTTACCTATTTCAAAAGATTCTGAGAAGATTAGCTTTTTAGGTTCGTCAACGCAATGTAGTATTCGAAAATTATCAACCTCGACCTGGAAAAGTACCAATGCTGACCCCCCGAGAAGGGTGGTAAGGCAACATCGTAAGGAACCACTGCATATCTTGGCCAAAGATTTTCGATCATCCACAGGAACTGAGTCAGTGACATGACCGTCCATAGAGAAATAAAAAACTTGGTTTCAGTGGAAGAGCAGCTGCCCGCAAGCCCCGCATCACTCCTGCCAATGCTAAACATTGCCTGGAGTGGTGCAAAGAACATCGGAACTGGACACTGCACCAATGGAGAAGTGTGGAATGGAGTGACGAATCATGGTTTACGTTGTGGAAATCAGATGGCAGAGTCTGGGCTGGCGAATGCCCGGAGAGCGCTTCCTGCCAGAATTTGTTGTTCCAACAGTGAAGGTTGGTGGTGGTGGAGTGATGGTCTAGGGGGATTTCTCTTTGACTGGACCGGGCCCGCTCATCAAGATGGATGGAAACCTCAATGCTCATGGCTACAGGAGCATTCTGGATAACGGGGCACTTCCAGCGCTGTGGGAACACTTCGGTTACGGGCTGTTCCTCTTCCAGCATGACAGTCTGCCTTGCCACAAAGCAAGATCCATATCCAACTGGTTTGACAAATGCCGGTTGAAGAACTGGATTGGCCTGAACAGAGTTCTGATCTCAACCCCATCGAAGATCTTTGGGACGAATTGGGATGACGTGTGAGATCCAGGATAATTCGCCCAAAGATCCAGGAACTAACCACAACACTCCCGAGGAATGGATGTCAATACCTGTGGACACATACCGTAAAACTTGTGGACAGTATGCCAAGTAGGGTGGAGGCAGTGATAACAGCTCGAGGTGGTCCCACACACTACTGATTGAAGTTTTTTGTGGCTTTATGGTAGAGCCAACAACAGGTGTGCCAACTCCTTTGATCATGTAATGTATTTCAACCCCTTCCACTTGTTCGATCTTGCTGAAATTTTACATATATATAAAGTCTGTGACAATGCATGAAACTAAAAAAAATTTCAAAAAATCTAAAGGGGGAGGAGGAATTATTATGAAATATAATTGGCTTATGTCTGTTTGCTCAAGAGATGGTGCTATGTGTTCCAAATTTTGACATAAGCGTTGTTTTTTGAAAAAAAATTTCTTCTCTTGTTAATGTTAATTTTAATGTAAAAGTTTTCTGAATCCTGGTGACTGATCTCATTTTCATTATTAAACATTGATTGATTTTATGATTTTGTTTTCTTTGCTGCGTGAAGGAGATGATGGACCAGGATAATATGAAAAGGTGAGTAAGAGTGTAAATGTTCATACCCCATCAGAGGAAGAGGAAGATGACTGCTAGCAACTTCAGATCAGGTATGTCTTAGAAGATTTAGGGTTGCGAGAGTTTAGAGACCCCTTTAAGTATTTTGTTTTTGGAGAAATGGTTATCAAGCCTATAAACAAATTTAGTTTCCAGTAGAGAAGTGTGCCACCTGCACTTTTAGGAAGCATTTATGCTCCATTTTAGAAATTCACTTCTAACTTTTGTGTCTGCTTAATCCTAGATTACTAAGCTTCATTGAATCGACTACGCTTTTTTTATAATTTTTTCATAACCTTCGCGTAATTGTATATAAAACCCTCCTAATGCGATTATCTAATCCAACATGGTCTTCTACTTTAGTAAGGAATGCAGGTATTTTTCCTTAGGTCTAGTAGTTTCCAAATAATTCCAATTTATAGCCACCATGACTCGTCGAATTGGCGATGGTTTGTAGCAATGAAACTTTTTTTGAACCCTTCAGGGTGTAATTGGAAAAAAATAAATTTTGATGATCAATTTTACTTGCAGTATTCTTTTATATTATTCTTTTTCATTAATTCAATTACAATTAATGATTTTTTATTATTTTAATAATTTTTTAATTTGGAATTATTAGGGTCGGGGAATAATATTCATAGAAAAAGGTCGAATGGGAAATTATGAAAGTTTAGAATAGACAGCGCCAGTGAATTTAATATTCAAAAATTTGTTTATGATAATTTATAGTTTATCCCACTTACATACTAGATACCTCCACACACAGGGATGGCCGAAGAGGAAAGAATAGGCACATAGACTGACTTAACAAATAATATATATTTATTAACCATATAACAAATGATATATAAAACAATAACATTTAATGGTATGACAAAATTGTAGATAGTTCAATAGTGAAATTCAATTTGGTTAACACTCAATTTGAGGTTCAGAAATAAAATAACTCAAATAGTAACTAAGAATGGAATTGTATCAGTTTGGATAATTATACCGTTTCCATAAGAAAACAATTTCAGGTAAGGACTTGGTAATTGAAAGGTATGGTATACAACAAAGTAAATATCAATTTAAGAATTTAGGTAAACTGAAGCTATGAGATAATGATCGGTAATTTCCTGTATGAGAATGTAATTCTAACTGTCAATTTAGACATTTAATATCTTAAATAGAAACTGGCTATACTGAATTAAAGATTACTGAGCAATAGTGACATGGAACAGATGAATCTAACTGTAAATGTTCAATTACTCTCTGAATGTGAAATAAGAATAACTGACTTAATAGTTACGAAATAACAATGAATGTAAACAACTGAATTAGAACTTAACTTATGTAGTCACTAAATAAGGGTCTGTATCTAAGACCTAATAAACAATAGCAAATAGTTCAACTGGATTAATGCAGAATTTTGGGAGAGTATAAATTTAGCTCTGTATGAATAAAATAAAATCTTTAATGAAAGTGTATCTGTCTTTCCCACTGCATAATAAGTCTTACTAATCCGATCCCAACTAGGTATGTTATAATGGAATAATATCAGGGGTGTAAATATATAAAGAAATAAAGGAATGGACATCTAAGACATAAATGAATATAGGCTGTACCATGTCTTCTCAAATCTGTCCACTTTGAAGTTGCTGTCTCTCTCTCGCTGCTACATCGGTTTCGGCTGGACGGGGTGTATTTTTTCATTTTATTTTCGGTCTTTTTCTTTTTTATGTTTGTTCAATTCCTGTTTCATTGTGGAGAAAAGTTTTATTTTATTCTTAAGTTAATCATCTGCATTATCCACATAAGAATTTTTGACAATTAGGTGTATGGAATATTGAAGTTCGTTCGAGATCTCCTCTAGAAATCTCAAGACAAGAAGTAGGCGAAAGTGAAGTGAGTGCAAACGGTACTACATGGACTCGAATTGCTTTAGGAAACACACCTGGCCAGTGAGGTCAGCAAAATGTTCTCAGAGAGACAGCAGGTCCTACTGCTTATGCAAAACGAAACATTGATAAAGATTCACCTGCTAATGCATGGAGACTATTCACAAGTGAGCCTGTATTGCATCTAATAAAGAACTGTACTGAGACAGAAGCAAGAAACATTCTTCAGAATGATAGTTAGTGTGTATCATTAGATGAACTAGATGCTTTCATTGCAATTCTGTATGCTAGGGGAGCCTATGGAGCTAATGATTTCAAACTTCATGATCTGTGGAATGAAGAATGGAGTCCACCTTTTTTACCTGAACCATGACAAGGAATAGATTTATTGAAGTAATGAAATTCCTGCGATTTGATGTAAAATCAACTCGAGCCCAAAGGAAGGAATCAGACAAGTTTTGTTTAGCATCTGAAATGTGGGACAAATTTATTACTAATTGCATTGAGTGCTACAAACCTACAGAAAATTTGACCGTAGATGAGCAGTTGTTTCCTTCAAAATGCCGATGTCCTTTCACTCAATACATGTGTAGCAAGCCAGATAAATATGGAGTGAAATATTGGCTTATTACCAATGCTAAAGTTCGTTATATTTTGAATGGATTTCCTTACACTGGGAAAGACGAGACAAGGCCCAATGGTCGAACTCTTGGTGAGCATGTTGTTTTGCGTCTTGCAGAACCATTTCTCAGCAAAGATAGAAACGTCACAACGGATAACTTTTTTACATCTCTAAAGCTTGCAACTGAACTTAAAAACGCAACACAAGCATTGTTGGAACCCTGAACCGCAACAGAAGGGAGACACCACCATCAGTAAAAACTCTAGAGAATCAGTTTATACCACAGTCGTGTATAAAACAAATGATGGCACCACTCTAACATCTTAGCAAGGAAAATTAAAAAATGTCATCCTTCTCAGCACGCTTCACACTGGAGTACTTATTGAAATAGTTGCTTTTTACAATGATACAAAATGTGGCGTCGATGTTATTGATCAGATGGCTCGTAAATATACTGTTCGAGCAGACAGCCGACGATGGCCAATACATGTGTTCTACAACATAGTTGACTTAGCAATGATCAATGCACACACTCTTTTCAACATAGTATCCGAGTCCCGAGAATCACAACGTAAATTCATTTTTGCAAAGTAGCAAAGTTGCAAAGCAGTTATCGGAACCATATCGACTTGCCAGAGCTCCTATTCCCCGACAAGCACACCAGAATCCTCCCACACCCTCAAAAATTCGCAAGCAATGCCTGATTGGACTTTGTAATAAAAACAAAACCAAGGAAGTTTGTGCAAAGTACAAAAAACTGATGTGTGGTTGATGCCAGGGTGAAGAAAAAATTTGCATAAAGTGTGAAACCTAATACATGGCGTATATAGTTATTTCCTAAATATTCCAAAAATGTGTACTAAATAAAAAAAAATGTTTTTTTACCATAATTTAAAGTTTTTATTTTCTCCGATCAAGCATGAAAAATCTAAAAAATTAATGCGGTCAATTGACTGCTCTTGGTACTTTTAGGTAAGTAGTTAATATCGGTACTTCTAGTGTTAAGCTCTTTTCCAGATCTTTCTTTCAACGCTTTTCTTAAAGTTTCATATGTATTCACTGCTCTCATTTCTCCATCTTCTCTACAATAAAAATGTGCGTCCCCTGTTAGCTTGATTTTTGCAACACTATATTTATTTTCTGTTACACAATTCATCACCTTTCCTACATCATTAAAACTCAAAAAGAATTCTTCGGATCTGTAGATTCATCACACGTCTTTATTTCGCCAGCTAAAGCAAATGACCGTAAAACAGGGGCCTGATTCATCCTGACTTATTTTGTTATCTTATGCTTAATTTAATGAAATACCACTAGTGTCTTTCTTCCGTCTTTGGACTTAAAATCTATGACCCAACTTATTGTTACCTAAATTTATCTTGATGAATACTTAACAAATGTAAAATATACAAATGATGCCAATGATTATGCAGATTATGCTTATGTAAATGCTCTCATTTGAATATTCCAATTTAATTGTGTTTTAAACAAAATTTGTTTATTCTACAATATCCTGATATCCTGTCGCACTGCGTCAGTTATGTAAGGATCGGGGGATAATATTCAAAGAAAATGGTCAAGTGGGAAATTATGAAAGTTTAGAATAGACTGCGCCAGCGAATTTAATATTCACAAATTTGTTTATGATAATTTATAGTTTATCCACCTTACATACTAGATACCTCCACACACAGGGATGGCCGAAGAGGAAAGAATAGGCACATAGACTGACTTAACAAATAATATATAATGTTTATTAACCATATAACAAAAGATATATAAAACAATAACATTTAATGGTATTGCAAAATTGTAGATAATTCAATAGTGAAATTCAATTTGGTTAATGCTCAATTTGAGGTTCAGAAATAAAATAACTCAAATAGTAACTAAGAATGGAATTGTATCAATTTGGATAATTATACAACTTCCATAAGAAAACAATTTCAGGTAATGACTTGGTAATTGAAAGGTATGGTATACAACAAAGTAAATATCAATTTAAGAATTCGGGTAAACTGAAGCTTATGAGATAATGAACGGTAATTTCCTGTATAACAATAATTTTGTATCAGAATGAGTGGTATGAAGCTTACATGAGAATGTAATTCTAACTGTCAATTTAGACATTTAATATCTTAGAGAAACTGGCTATACTGAATTAAAGATTACTGAACAATAGTGACATGGAACAGATGAATCTAACTGTAAACCGTTCAATTACTCTCTGTATGCGAAATAAGAATAACGGACTTAATAGCTACAAAATAACAATGAATGTAAACAACTGAATTAGAACTTAACTTATGTAGTCACTAAATAAGGGTCTGTATATAAGACCTAATAAATAATAGCAAATAGTTCAAAAGGATTAATGCAGAATTTAGGGAGAGTATAAATTTAGCTCTGTATGAATAAAATAAAATCTTTAATGAAAGTGTATCTGTCTTTCCCACTGCATAATAAGTCTTACTAATCCGATCCCAACTAGGTATGTTATAATGGAATAATATCAGGAGTGTAAATATATAAAGAAATAAAGGAATGGACATCTGAGACATAAATGAATATAGGCTGTACCGTGTCTTCTCAAATCTGTCTGCTTTGAAGTCGCTCTTGCTGCTACATCGGTTTCGGCTGGAGGGGGTGTCATCTCGTCCAACGAAGTGGCTCGAAGATTGCTCATCTTGGTTCTTGCTTCTAATACTGGAACAGGGTACCTTTTGGGGCTTGGTACGCATTTTTGAAAATAATACTTGTAAGCCATGAACTATTGTAATTGATTGAGCTGGTTCTCAGCTTGGCGGAAACTCTTGAAAACACCTCGACAAAACGAGCTAACTAAACTTTAACTTGATGGTTACATTTTCATAAACTAAAACTCAAAACTAGATTAATACTAACATTTAAAACTTCCCATCTGGAATTAAATGATTATCAGATGGAGGCAGAATTTGTATAAAATTAAGAGTAGTTTCGCCGCACACACGGCTACGGGAATCGTTACATTTCTACTGCTTATTTTCTCACTTAGAATTACTGACAAAACAGATTTACTTTTGCAGCTAATCAAACGCTTGTCACCCATCACAAAAAATGTGAATCTTCCTGTCAATCAAAAGTTTGTAGACACCTCTCCTAACTGTTTCTGTACTAACAAGATCTCTGTGAGACCATTGTTGATATGAACACGACGGGCCTATTGTTGCACAAACTTTGCCTTGCATTGTTGGTCATGAGATATCTGTTGCTGGTCCGAGCATAGTGTGAATTGCGTGTTTGATCATTTCTTGTCTCTTAGCAACCTTCAGATTCTAAAATTCAATCCTTACATTCGTCTTTCTTGCTTTCTATCTAACCATCTGGTTCTCATATTTACATGTCTAACTCTAGCAATACTCTTTCAGTCCTTGAATACGATTCTAACAATCAAAACAATGATGTGTAAAATGATTCTTACTTTCTTTCTCTTTATCAAATACTAAAAATGATTCTATTTAGCGATTCTTAAACCCACGCAGAAAATATTTAAAACAATTAATAAACTCTATTTTAATTCCTCTTTGCATAAAATTCTTCTAAAACTTTATATAAAATCTTAAATTCTGAATCTAATTAAACAATTATGAATGTGAATAATAAATGACTCATTTTACATAGTTAATCCAATATTCTAAATTCTAAATCTAGCTTATCAATCCTCAAAACCTTACATATGCAAGTAGCAATTGAGTGTTAAATTCTTATATACAAATGCATAATTAAGATTAAAATCGAAAAATTATTTCATATATTTGCTTTATAATAAACTTTTATGAACCAAACAATTATAATAAAAAAAATTTAACATTTTTATAAAAAATTTTACATAAAAATACATACGACTGCAAATGTATCACTAACCGCATAATAGGCAAAAAATATTTCTTTACTATTATTATTATGCAACGCTTATATAACTTTTGCCATTTGGGTCATTGTGATCAATATTTCAACCCCTTCCACTAGTCCAATCTTGCTGAAATTTTGTACGTGAAGTCGGTGACAATAAATGAATCTAAAAAAATTTTCAAAAAATCCAAAGGGGCAGGGGCAATTAATATGAAATATAATTGGCTTGTGTTTGTTTGTTTGCTCAAGAGATGGCGCTATGTGTACTGAATTTTGACATAAGCGTAGTTTTTTGAAAAAAAAATTTTTTTCTTCACTTGTTCAAGCTCAAGCTAACCTAAACACCAAGCTTATATGCGCTAGTTGCGTAAAGCAAGAGGATTTTCAAGCTGCTTTTCGCTTCAAGCGTATATCTAGCTCACAGTCGGTTTGATTTTTAAAGCAACTTGCTGCTTAGAAATGACCGAGGCACATGCGCACTAACACCTTTCCCTGATGACTGCAATGGATGTGTTCATAGAAAACTATGAATATAAATGAGAAAAGGGAATGAAGAATTCCTTGACTTGTATTCATTTCTTTTTTCTCCTTTTTATTCTTGATTTGTTTGAAGAATATATTCCTTTTATTATTATTTCTTCTTTGAGTATTATAGTATGGTTTTAAAAATTTTTATTAATAATTTATTAATTATTATTTATTTCTTTTATTTTATTTACTTAATTTCATTTATTTATTTATTATTTTAATAGTTTATTTAATTTTATTTATTATTTAAACTCATTTGATTGAGTTTATTTTATATAAGTTTTAATTTGTTACTTTATATTTCTTTTTATTTAATTTTATTTTATTTTAATTTATTTTATTTTATTCATTTATTGTACAGAGTCGAATCATTGAATTATGACCGCCACGTAGGTATAAGTAAATACGGCTGTGCTCATTCACAGGGAGGGGGAGGTGCGGATAAAACCTGGCTATTGGATATATATAAAGGTGGTTTCAGAGGAACATTTCATACAGCAATAGTTGCTGTCATGGGTAAAGTATGCGACCTAACAGGCCTTGAAAATGGTATGATCATCGGCTACTGCAAAAGGCGGCAGCATTTCGGAAACTGCACCTTTCATTAACTGTTCCTGTCGTGCCGTAGTGAAGGTGTACAATAAGTGAATGGACAAGATGTTCATTCCATACGTACAAACTCTAGAGAATTACGAGCCGTTAATGAATGGGGTAAGCGGCGCTTGCGGCGGCTTATTACATGACCATCATGATAGCCCAAATGAACGAGGAATGCACCAGGAAGCTATCGAAAACAACTGTGCAAAGCACAGTATTGCGTCTTGGCCTTCGCAGCGGATGTCTGGTTCCAGCACCCATGTTGACAAGTGCACATAGCAAAAATCGACATGCATATGCATTGCAGTACAAACACTGGATTTTAGACCAGTGGAAAAACGTTGCATTTTCCGAAGAGTCGCATTTTCTGCTGCATTGTATCAATGGGCGCTGGCGTATCCGCCGGTAGACATATGAATACAAACTGCCCGAAACCATTGTTGGGCAGTAACAAGCTGGAGGAGGCCGTCTAATTGTCTGGGGCATGTTTTCGTCGCTTGTTTTGGATCCATTACTTCCTGGAAGGTACCGTCAATAGCTGTGCACATTTATCCATCGTTGCCGACCATGTGCATCCCTACATGGCAACTGTGCATCCTGCGGAAGATGGCATCTTTCAACAGGATAATGCCACATGCCACGTTGCCAAAATTTGCCGTGCATGGTTTGAGGAGCGTGAGGATGAGTTTCACTCTACTAGCCTGGCCTCAGAACTTCCCAGATCTTAATCCTTGCGAGGATATGTGGGAACATCTGGATCGACATATCAGGCCGCGAGACCCTCCACCACGGAATCTTCATGAGTTACATGATACTCTGCCGTTCGCATAGACACATACCTGTTGCCACCTTCCAAGCACTCATTGATCCATGCCCCGTCACCTAGCTGCTGTTTTGGCTTAAAAAGGAGGCTATTCGGGTTGTTAGGTAAGTGGTCATAATTCAGTGACTTGAAACTGTACGTAATATTCATTAATTTAATTTTATTCCATTAAATTTTTATTTAATTTATTATATATATTTAATTGTTAAGTTACTAGTCTTTTTATTTATTAGTTTATTATTTTAATTTATTTATTACTTAAGTTTATTTTTTAAATTAATAGGTCTGTTTATTTAAATTTAGTTGGTTTTGTTTTATTTTATTTATTTATTCCATTTTTTTAGCGTCATTGAAAATAAAAATAAAGATCACATTTTGTCAAATTGGAAATATTTTATCCTTCTTTACAAAATAATTTTTAGATTAATTATCAATAGCTTCTTAAAATTAAACTCCTTTTCTGTAACAACTAACGTTTTCGTGCATTGAAAGCGCCATGTTTTTTGGAATTCCTGCCTGTGATTTCTCGCGAGACACTTTAGCTATGGGATAGCTTCAACGCCAGTTTTGCTTTAAAAGCTTGAATCAACTGCTACATTTTTCTAGCGAGTAGAATTTGCTTTAAAGCTTTAGCAAGCTATGGGAATGCACCTCAAGAGCAAGAGCAGGAGCAAGAGCATGAGCGTAAGTAAGAGCGTCCTCTAATTCAGAATGCATGCTTCAAAGATTTAGCATGAGTGGCCGCTCCTCTTTTGAGAAAAATTGAGTATGAGTGAAGAGTGATGTTGGGAGGTTCACTGAATGACGAATTTGTCGACTCAATTGAACTTCACGCCGTGCATTTGATGGGTACACTCGTTAGAGAGAAGTAAGAAATGAAATAACATATGTTGTGAAATAAAATACAGTTAATTAAAAACACATTTGCAAAATAAACTTGTGCAAAAGCAGCTTGTGGAACTTTCAACTTTAACTGAGTAAGCAAAAACTGTGCTACTATATAGGGTGGTCGATTTAAATGAAGACATTGAAATACTCGAAAACTACGCATCGGAACTAAAAAAGTTTGGAATGAAATGTGTTCGTTGCGAAGGGTCCTATCCAATGATACTAGTATTGGCCCCACACCTTCTAGGAGTAGATGGGGGTTACAAAGAAATATTAAAAAGGACCCCCCCCCATTTTTTAAGGACCAGCAAATTTCATTCCAAATTTTTTTTATCCTATGCATAGCTTTCGAGATTTTACACAGTCTTCACTTAACTCGACCACCCTGTATATAGGAGATTAAAGGGGGACATAAAAGTGGATAAAAAGTTGAGGGAGATACTTTTTACCCCATTCTTATCCCCACCTCTTTATCCTAGTTATCGTCGACTTTTTATCCCCCGTTTATTAACCTCGCTTTTATCCCAAAATATTTTAGCACGTATTAAGAATGAGCGTTAATGCTCACACTCTTGCTCTTACTTGCTTGAGTGTAGGCAAGAGCAATAGTAAGAACATTTGCTCCTCTCCTATTCAGTATGCTTACTTAAACAATCACTCCTTTGAGCATTGAGTAGTAGTATGAGCAAATGCAGGAGCATTGAGTAGTAGCATGAGTAAAGGTATGGAGCGATCCTGAACGGAACATCGCTGTGGGCGTAATAATTATTTAATTCTCTCCCCCTTCCTCTAAAGACTGGAATTTATACAGTACATCTATGGTGTGAAGCTTAATGGCGTCGTCACATTGAGCATTGAGGAAATCCCCCAAGCTTACTCTCAAAAGAGGAGCTACCGCTCTTACTACTGCTCTTGCTTATGCTCTTGCTCTTGCTTGCACCATTACTAGCGTAAGCAAATGCTTAGAGTAAGAGGGTGAGCATTAGCTCTCATTCTGAATACGGAGTGTGTATTCAACAATGGTCTTGAAGCAAGAGCAAGAATATGAGCGTTCATTCTGAATACGGGCCTTACAGTTCACGATACAGTCTTTAGTTTTCTTAACAAGGGCATCCAGGGGTTTTTTGTAGATTTTAATGTATGGTCCTTATGCGAAGAATTCTTCCACGTCTTCTACATA